>JAMKQA010123112.1:0-10645 GCA_024699735.1 Posidonia australis | reverse complement strand
ATCTTGCTTATCCTTAGGCACGAATCATGCATGCATCCTTGCATCAATTTTTGCCCCTTTTTGTGTGTTGTTTTGGTTTTCCTCGTCTTTCCGTTAAAAGACTAGGTGGCGACTCCTTTCTTTTTCCTTTCATCTCTTTTCCTTGCGCATTTCGCCAATCGAGGCATGGCTGTGCATCCGCCTTCTCCCTTGTGGGTCGGCATGGTCACACACGCTCTTCTGGAAGAGTCTATCAGCAAATGACTGCCAAAGTGGGGTGTCTACACCGAAGCCCTATACCACAAAGACCTCAAGTGTTACAATCACTAACTCTACCCAGAACTTGTTGTGTGCGGCTACATAACTCCCACTATTTACACTAGGCTTGACTACTAATCCAATATCCATATATGTAAGAAAACAACAAAATACATGTGCAATATGACACCCAAGTCAACAAAGTGGAAGATCAAGTTTAAAGAGAAAAGAGCTAAGACCCTAAAGAAAAGATTCCTGTCCCCATCCTTTTGCTACTTCACTCTAAGTGGTGTTTTTATACTAGAGTGGTAGTAGTGGATTTTTCTATGGCACATGTCCCAAGACAGAGAGCAACGTGCAGTATTGGTTGTTAAAGGAAAGAAGCATGGCAGAACATGTTCAATGGTGACCTATTGTGCTTTACGAGGCACTACATGGACTGTAGGCTATTGCAAGTCAGTTGGTTGTGTCAGGTGCAAAAGATTTTAGGTGGTTGTAGCAGGAGTGTGCAATGTTAGGAGATCTCTGTTTCTCTCAAATGTAGAAGACTTTTGTGGTTGGGAAAATGTGTTGGTTAAGGCATGTTTGCGTGCCCATGTGAAGATCTTATTAGTTTGCAGTGAGCATGTTTGCCCATGTGAAGATCCTTGAGAAATGTAAGGCACTTAAAATTTGGAACATCGGTGGAGGCCATGCTTCGCTAGTTTAGTGGTTGTTTAGAACTTGACAAGTCGATAAGTGATCATGGTGCTCAACGTAGGTTGGAAATTGCATGCTTGGATCTTTGGTGATAAGTGATCAAGGTGCTCACCTTAAACTCTTGTTGGCAAATGGTCACGACACTTGCTTGTTTGGCAGTATTGCAAGTATCATGGAGTTGGTCACTCGATAGACAATGAATATGGCATGGTCGACACTAGTGCTAGGCTATCAACACTGAAGAAAGGCACTCAACCAACATAGTTGCTAGAAGCTATGTAGTGCGCTTAACTGCACTTTTACTAAAAAGTGCTCGACATGGCTGCTTTTTCAGCAAAGTTATATTGGAAATCATTTGCCTTGTTTGCCTGGGTTCTTCGGGGTTGTTCGCCTAATATCTCCTGCTCAAGTGAGACAATATGCTACATCAGACCTCATCTACCATAAATTCAAGGTCTATCCCTAATTGCACAATTACTAATGTTACATGAACATAAGGAATGCATGTGACCTGCAAGATCCTACAATCAAGTGCCCTATTGCATATACAAACAGTATACCTCCCTCCAAAACTCTCTACCTCTACCTCACCATCATTTCTATGGACCTTGAAAGCTTGTTTAGTTCATTCTTCACTTTTGGAACCTACTTGTGTTTCAACTTGGAAGCATATCTTCTTTTATCAACCATTACTGTCATGAGCTTCTTCCTCAACTGATCAACTAGGTATACTACAGTCCTTGATCTACAATAAGAAATTTGGACAACACATTAAAGTTAGAAACCACTCCAGCACTCTAGAATTTACTAACTACTAAGAGATCTAAAAGTACTCTAATATAGAAATACAACACTTGTATGCAATGTTTAAAAGCAACTTACTTGATCGAACCAATGAAGTTGTTGAAGGACTCTGATAAGTTGTTAGTTATGTAGTCACATTTGGCTTCTATCCCAAATGTGTATCTACTCCACTTGTCATGTTTACAAGTCATTAACCATTTGTAAGCTCCATCATCTTGTATTTGAATCTTCTTCAAAAATGGTTAAAATTATGATCTATGAAAGACCTTATTGCCTTCCATATCCATATATCCAAATCTTTACCTACAATTGAATACATCTCATTAAAATAAGAAATTAGTTGTTCATAAACTTAAATAGACAAAAAAGGTAATAAATTACTTACCCAACTAGCACTCCTAAAGTTATTGTATAAGTGTCTCATACAAACTCCATGCTCAGCAATTGGGAAGACAAAACCAATGGTTGGATCCAACCCAGCCAACTTATCACTATACAAGGTCAAACCTTGCATATGTCCAATGGTAACCTTTGAATTTTCCAAGAACCAAAATCAACTATTTCTACTCTCAATTTCTGTCACAACATATGCTAGGAAAAATAGACCATTATTGCCATCAATTGTTGTAACACTTAGTAAGGCTCCTTTATACTTCCCTTTTAGATGACATGCATTTAAACCAATCACCATCCTACATCAATGTATGAACCCCTCACTTGATGCTTTGAAATAGAAAAAAAATCCTACTAAAACAGTTGGATTCATCCAACTCACAACAAATGGTTCTATTAGGGTTTCTTCTCAATGATTTTGCCTTCTAGTTTGCAATTCTAGCATAAGAGTCAGAGATTCTTCCATAGATAATTTCTTCAACCTTTACATTATCCTACCATATCCTTTGATGTGGTAGTAATAAGCCATACTTATTATCAAGTTCATGCTTTAGCACACGTGTGATACAACAGATTGGCCTTCACTTCATCCAACATTTTGGTTGTAATCCACTTAGAAGAGAACATCTTCCCTTTACTTTCACCTTTGTTATAACTAGTATGAGTAATGGCAATTGTCTTGATTTGGAATGTGTGCTTATCTTGCAAAACTAAGGTACGCAACCTCCATGGACAATCACTATGATTAGCATACCTTACTATCACCTTATCCTTGTCATTCTTGATGTAGTTAACATTAAATCAGTTCTTGACACAATGATGTCTCAATGCCTGCCTAAACATGTAGACATCAGTAAAGCTAGCTCCCTTTTTCATACTAAGGTTTTCAACATCAACAACAAAGACATCACTTTTAAAGTTATAAATTACTACTTCTTCCATTTCCAAGTCCTCCTTTGCCTCATGCTTTTCTTCTTCTTCTTCAATAATTTCTTCTTCAACCTCTTATTCTTCAGGTACAAAGTTTACATCATCATACTGTCCTCCTCAGATTTGTAGAGGCTATGATAGTTTTTTTCAAAATGGCAATAGGAACTATCATTCTCACTCTCAATGTCCTGACCATCCTCTTCTTCATTTACAACCACAAGTGGTGCCTGATTAGTATCACATCTCAACAGAGTCAGAGTCTCATTCCTCTTTTGTTTCTTTTTCTCCAACCTCCGTCTTTCTATCACTATGGCTTGATAATGGACCACCAACTTTCACCTAAGCAACATACAATTTGATGACATTCTTAAATGCTTTATCGTTATCAAACATGTTCATGAGGTCTTTATTTATCCAGAGAAACACCAGTTCTCTTGATCTTGAATTATGTATTACCCATGTCGTGTCTAATGTATCTGCAGGTCCCCAAGGAAGATACTCTACTAAATCCTTGGTTAAGTCCAACATATTAGCATACTTTGAGTCTAATTTCGCTATGACTTGTTTGGCAAAATAATACTTCTTCCTATTAGTCCTTTCTATAGTCCCAAATAAGCATCATGTTTGACAACAATAGTGAAAAGAGTGTCACTCATACTTGACCCTACCATTCAAAGACAATAATATGATCGGAAGTTAACGAATAGAAACAAACATTTCTTCAAGCCCATAAAAACATGTTAATAGACATGTATTTCATGAAGTAACATCTCATCAAGTTCATAGAAATATGTTATAAAC
The DNA here is from genome assembly GCA_024699735.1 of Posidonia australis. Classification (NCBI taxonomy): domain Eukaryota; kingdom Viridiplantae; phylum Streptophyta; class Magnoliopsida; order Alismatales; family Posidoniaceae; genus Posidonia; species Posidonia australis. The sequence continues at coordinate 6,781 of JAMKQA010123112.1, read as the reverse complement.
ATTTCATGCAAAACCAAAAGAGAAGAAATCCTTAAGAAAAAAACCCTTCTCATGGTATACGAAAAATCTCAAAGTTAAAATTCAGCATAAATTTTCAATGAAGTAATGAAATGTCAGAAAAACAAATTTACTACAATAATCATCACCCATTTACAGATAATCATACATCAATCTCCAAATTTTCTACTGTAGATATCCTGATTTTGCAGTCGTTTGGTGGTCGACCTTCCTAATCATACTCTGGCTGCGGTGGACCTAACCTAACCCTTTAAAACCAAAAAATAAGCTAAAATCCATCCTAAAACAAAAACTAGTAGCCTGAGCCCAAACCAAACATCATAGGCCCAACCATAAACCCATTTTACCTCACAAAGATAAAACTAAAACCAAAATCAAACATAAGCCTAAAAAAATAAACTAAAACCGAAATCAAACATAAACCTACAAAATAAACTAAGCCAAAACCGAAATCAAACATAAACCTAATAAAATAAAATAAACTAAAACCAAAATCAAACCTAAATCAAACCTAAAAGAATAAATAAAAATAAACTAAAACCAAATCTAAACCAAACCTAAAAATAAAAAAAAAAACAAAACCCAAACACAATAAACCAAAATAAGCCCACACCATAGGCCCACCCTAAACCCTAAGCCCATGCAAACTTAATTCATCCTCACCATTCATTCAAAAGCCCTACAATTGACGTCCTTCATGCAACCATGTGCCCTATATAAGCCTACCCCACGTAGAGAAAGGAAAGGAGGAGAAAAAAAGGAGTTTTGGAGTTGGAAGAGGAGGAGGAGGATTCACGTAAGGAGAGAAGAAAGGAAGAGGAAAGGAGAGAGAGGAAAACCCTAGGATTCACGTAGTGAAAAGAAAAAACGACAAAAAACCCTAGCATCCATGTGAAAGAGAGGAAGAGAGAGAGGTCCGTCATAGCCCAAGCCTTCCTCCATGTCCAGCAACCGCCACCGCCGCCGCCGCCGCCGGAGGACGTCAAAACTCTTCCACCACGTAGGTATACCTCTTATCCTCGTGGGACTTGCTTATACGCTTGTTGTTTTCTTGTTTTCAATACATATCAGTTTATGTTTGAGGGTTTTCTCACCATTTTATCCTAGTACATCGTGTTATCCATGTTTTTCGGTGATGAATTGCCGTCCATGCAAGGCCACTGGCCTTTGAGCATGAACAGTGATCCTTCTCCCTCATTTTGCATGCACCTCATCTTCCACCATGTTCGTACTCCATACGAACCCGACGTGACGTTTGTGCAGTCCCCCAAAACCCTAGACCCATGCAAGAGAGAGTGAGAGAGAGAGAGGCAATCCATGAACCCAACACCGGCCATGTCCTCATGTCTTCAGCGTCCCGTAGCCTCCCCAGTCTCAACCATGTCTTATCCAAGCCCATACAGCCGTCCCCGTCACCTTATAAACCAAAAACCACGTCAAAACCCTAGACCCATACGAGAGAGAGAAAGAAAAAGAGAGAGAGAGAGAGAGAAAGAGTGAGTGAAACCAAAACCTCCACCGACGCCTTAACCCATACATGCAGGAGAAAGAGAGAAAGAGAAGAGGAGGACAAGTTCTGCAACCCTGGAACAGACCATGCATGTGAGAGGAGGAAGACAACATCTCGTCACCCTAATAGGGGCAACTGGTGTCATCGCCAAAACCATAGGCGACGAGTCCAAGCGCCTATAAGACATGCGATGGATCACCTTCAGCATAATTTTTCCTATAGGTTTTGATTTGTATTATTTGTGTTGGTTTTTTGTGCCAACAGTAACGATCTGAATAAATAAAAATGATAATATTCCTATCCACTGTCGTTTGGACTTTCATCGATTTCTAGGGTTGTTTTCTGTCCACCGATAGGATGGAAACTTTTTGCTTGATAGCAATGTTATAGTTCTTTAGGATCATTTATCTTGTTTAAACAACTGAGCAGAGCGAACCCAAGCCGGTGCTAGTCGCCTACCCATACTCTGTCCTGGTTTTGATTACTTGATCAGGGAACCTAAGGTGTCTTAAGGGCTTGTTTCAGGTTTCATCTTTCTCCCTAAGTCTGTAACAAACCCTAGTAGATACTTGATATTTTATTGTTTATTTATTGCTTTGTGGCTTGTTAGGATCGACCCATAAGGACAGAATCTTGGGTAGTGGGCCCCTCTTTAGAGAGACAAACCCATAGTGTAGGCCCTTTTGGTGGACCCTAACGAAGGTCAAAGAGTGGTACCAAAGAGTCCAAATCCTATTAAACGACCCCAAGAATCCCTAAAATTAGCTTCGCCCCTACCATAGGAACCTACATGATTGAGCGAACGCAAGATAATTAAATCATTAAGTGAATATCTGAACTAATTAAATTCGGTGTTTTCTCTGAAACTTAATTGCTTAATTAGACTTGTTTGACATCAGATCTGTCCAAGACAGATCTGGGCTACTAGATCAGTCTGGGGCACGTGCCACCAGACTGAGAGGCAGCGCCCCTCATCACCCAATAGAGTGGTGACGAGATATGACGCCGTAATGGTAGGCGACATCATGAGAATCACTCTATTTGACTTGTTTGCATGATGGTGTGTATTTTGAGCATGTTTATACTTTGGACAAACCCCTGCATGGCATTGCATATTATCTGTGTGAGAAAATCTTGCCATCTACTTGCAAGGATTCATGTTTAATTCGATTTGATAGGCTTTGATCGACATTTTCCCTGTTTCACCTGCATCCGCATAGCATTAAACATCGTGCCCACTCGGGCATACATTAATGACATCTATGCATAGCACATTGCAAATCGCCCATGGGCGTACAGTAATCGGCATAATCACCTACATCATGTTTCGAATCGGCTTCCTTGCATTGCATATTACATATCGCCCAAGAACGTACAGTAAATGGCATCCATACTAACATAATGTCCCAAGTATTACACATGTTGTTTTCCATCATGTTTCTTGTTTATTTCTCACATTCATCTCTAGGGCAAGGATGTTTACTATGTCATCGAGCTCTTGTGGGCCACTGATCTGGAACTCGTACAGCGTGGCTGAGCATTAGGTTGCAAGAATTTCTGCCTCCAAAATTTCGTTCGCTTTCACATGGCATGAAACACACATTTATCTTAGACACAAGCAAGCAAACATTCGCATTTGCCACACATACGAGCAAAAAAGCGTAGAAAGACCGATTCGTCAGGCATACGAGGGTACCTAATACTTTTCCCGTGCTTAACAGGAGTCCTTACCCATTTCTCTACCTACAATGACTTATGTGTTATCTATTGGTAATGGAGTCATTTCTTTTTATTTGTTGATTGTTTATTTATTTTTCACCGCATTGTATTATTCTGGTTTTCCTCATCTTTCCATTAAATAAACTAGGTGGCGAGTCCCATTATTCATTTGTTTTATTTTTATGTGTTTTTCGGTGTTTTTGAGTCGAGCGTCCCTTTTCTCGGACTCACTGCTTCCACCATGGCCCTATCGATCCTCACGTCTTCTTCTTACAGATAGAGGCACATAAGGTGTTCCCCCCGTCGGCATGGTCACATTTACATACATCAATCTTCAACTCAAAATCATAGATAATCATCACACATTCACACACTTACTACAATAATACCTCTAAACAAATTTCGATTTCAAAAGAGAAAAAAGACAAAAAAAATCAAACTATCTACACCAAAAACAGTGAGAAGAAATCCTTGACATCGTAAAATTTAGGTAAAAAACCCTTCCCTAGGAAAACTTAGACATGTAAATTAGACCGGGCCTTAAAAACAATAGGCTCAGACAGGCATGGGTTGGGTTGGGTCGGCCTACCTAGAGAATTGGGTCGTGTTGGGTTTTATAATATCCCAGCCCGACATGGTTTAAGACTCATCATTGGATGGGATTATGGGTCGATCTGATCTTGATTAGTCTGTCAAGTTGGTTTTTTTAAATTTTAAAAAATATTTATTATTAAATAATTGATGTATACATAGAAAAACTTGAAAAATACATTTTACAATTATTACATTAATATAAATTAAAAATTTTACAAAAAAAATCTATTCATAATCTTTAATCATTACTCATTCGTCATTTGCATTTAAGTTTTGTAGACGTTCAACTACAACATACTAATTTTTCAAGCATACAGAGGCTTCTACAGATTTTTTTCTGATAATTTACAACTTCAATTATTTAAAATTCTTTTACTTGCAAAAAATGTAGACTCCGATGTCATAATGGACGTCGAAATCGTTAATAAATCTTTGGTTATTCTAGAAACTATACGAGACTTAACGGTTGTACCTGACTATTACTTTAATACATCTAGATTATCCATTTTAATATCATTAAAAGCAAACCCACATTCTAAATAATTTCCTATTTCATTATTAATTGTTAATTTTACATATTTTTTTTTTCTTATTTAATTTATTTCAAAATGAATTACTACTATTACTACAATGTGTTCTTATAAAACTAGATATAATGTGTGCTAAAACTACTTTCATCATAATTTGTAACATTTTCTTCAAATAATACATATAATGTTTCCTTAACTCTATTATTAAATTCATCTATTTTTTTCATTTTTATTCATGTTACTAAAATCTATACCTAAAATATATAAGTATCATACAATTAACTAATCTATACCTAAAATTTATGATTAATGTCAAGCATGCCCACATTGGAGGCTTATCCCGATAACTATTATATTTTTCTTTCATTACTTCAATAATATTTCCAAATTTTTTGAAAGTTCTATATTGTTGAAAAGTGTTTGTAATATTAAATAAATTAACTAAAACTAGAGAACCAGGAAGACAACATTAACCAGATATTTGATTAGTTGCAATATAAAATAATTCTAAAAATGTATGAATTATGCTAGTAATACGTCAATCTTCATCATATAATAATTAAATCTTGAATTATAATATATTGTCATTATGTTACTGTACGATAAACATGAAGTTAATATATCATATGTTGAATTCTATTTATGTTGAACATCTAATTTAATTTTTTTAAGTTTTAAACCTTGCTCTACACATAAATATCTAAATTCTTGAAATCTTTTAGTTGATGTTTGAATATATAAAATAGCTACTCTTATATTTTTTATATAACGTCTAATGTAATCTATACAATTTTATACAATTAAATTTAAAATGTGACAACACCACTTACAATGAAATAAATCACCATTTAATACTAGTCTTCTTTTTTTTAATATGTCCATATAACATTATTGTTAAAAGCATTATCAAAAGATATTGTATTAATTTTTTTATATATTTTAAATTCTTTAATAATATCTTCTATAATATTTACTATTGCTTTTCCAATATGCGAATGATTAAAAAGTCTAAAAGTAATTAATCTTTTTGTAAATTCCATTCTCTATCTTTCTAATGCGTAGTTAAACATAAGGAAATTTATTAGGACTTGTCCAAACATTACAAGTTAATGATATTTTACATAATAAACTATAAATTATTTTAATTAAAAATTCTTTATCTTTTTTAAATTTTTTATAAATTATATTTTTAGTAATATATCTAGAATAACCTTTAAATTGTGGGTTAAAATAATTTTGTACACAATTTTCAAATATTTTATTTCCAAAAAAATTAAATGGTTATTGTAGACACCTCGATTTTGAGGTAGCTCATTGATAAGGCTCCAATTGTTGCTTTGGATATGACTGATCCTTGAACCAATCCTAAGCCCATAGCAAGCCTGCAGCCCAGTTTAGAAACCAGACTAATAGGGGAGAGCACCTAGCTAGCACACTAACCTAGCACACCTAGCTAGCACACTAACCTAGCACACCTAGCTAGCACACCAACCAAGCACACCAACCTAGCACACTTCCCTAGCACACATAGGTGGTGCACTTAGCCAGTGCACATCCCTGGCGCACAACGCTGCGCAGGCTGCGACTGTTGGCTTTCCACCTTCCTTGCCTGTTACCTCCAGCAGCGAATATGCCATGGAATCTTCCAGGCTCTTCGTCTGCGAGTCTCTCCTCATTCCCGTAAGTTACCCTTGAGAGTTCCCTATAAAAGGACCCCCATAGGTAGCCATAAGAGAGAGAAAAAAATCCAGAGAGTTGAGAATCCTGAGTAGGAACCTTGCAACCAGCCATTTTCTGCTCTAAAGCCCGATCTCTGCATGAGTCTCTCCATCAGTCCAGCAACTTATTTTCATTCCCTGGAGCACCCCCTTGCGTCCTAAAGCCTCCTGGGTCCATCCAAAGCAACGAGGATCTCCTTATTGCAGGAAGGAACACTTCGAGAGGTAGGCTTTCTACCTCCTCTTTATTTTCTAAATATCATTTCAGAAACATGATAAAACATGCTTAAAACCTTATGTATGATCTGTTTTGTTCCATGTTTATGAAGTTTTCATGATAACATGCTCGCATTCTATGCAAATAATCTCCATGCTAATCTATGTTTACATTTCTAGCATGAAATCCGCATAAGCAGTTGTTTCCTTGCACATAATGTTTTGCCATGCACCATGTATGCCCTTGCACGTAGAAGCATGCGTATGATCATCATTTACACATGTTTTGATTCGTTTTATCCAGATCATGCTTGTTCTTAAGTATTTCACACGTTTTCATGCATGAACCCATCAACTTGCTTTGGTTTCAAATGTTTTGTTTTCATGATGATTCTTGACCCTATGCACTCGCAGCATGTTTTCCAGTTTTTATCATAGCATAGGCCTTTTAGCACTTGCATGAATCCTCCTTGTAT
>JAMKQA010123110.1:0-10353 GCA_024699735.1 Posidonia australis | reverse complement strand
ACTCCTTTCCTTATCCTTTTGTCTTCCTTTTGGTGTTTCTGAGCCTTGTCTCTTCCTCCGGATTCACCATTTTCGCCGTGACTGTATCGGACCTCCCGGTGTGTTCCCGCACACTGGAGTCAGGTTTTTTTTTTCGGTGAACCACGCCCCAGTGGTTCCACCGGCATGGTCACACCTGGGCATGCTAAATATACCTCCATGGCCCAGGTCAAACCCTCAAATTTCCACAAGAGTCGGCATAACACCACAACCACACAGCACCAAAAAGGCCAAAAGGCCACATCAAAGGTGTAGAATGCTGCTAGAGCTACGTTTTACAACGAACACAGGGAACTTAGCATCTAACAACCGAAAACTCCATTAAAAATATTTAACCAAAAATGCTGATCCAGATCTGGGTCTTTACAGCCTAACCCCCTAAAGGAATTGTGCCCCCAAAATTCTCGAGACGAAACACCAAGGACACCAAATTAAGACACCGCACGAACAACCCCAAACAATAACACAGTGGTGCCACCCAAAACTCACATCCTATAGGTGAAATCTGCATCCCACAAGGCTGTCTCATCCCCCTTGGATTCAGGGCGACACTAGGAACTCTACTTCCCTTGAGTCCAAGCATTGGCAAATTCCTAGGTGAAGTCCCTTTAGACACCCAAATCTCCATCCAAAGGCTCCAAAATGGTGTCCTCCAAGGTCACCAATCATCCTAATCATTTCTAAAGACACACAAGACACCAGATTAACCAAGTGCAACCAACTCTCGCTAATCTTCCACTGTGCTACAGTGGTACACAGCCTGGTCAAAACCACTCTAAACACTACACCACTTGCTTAGTAACACCTTCGATCACCTTGGAAAATCTCCACCAATTCAAGGCACGAGAGAAATCTAGCTACTTAGACACTGCTTCCAACAAAACAACAACAATTAATGGTAAGGACCACTTGGGAGTCCAACTTGAAGCAACTCCTAGCGAGAATGTCCGAACAAACAAGAGTTGTTCCTCCTCCTTAGTAAACCACTTCGCAGTGCCACTATCTCGAAGATGCTCTACTTGATCCCTAGGAATAGTCCACTAGAACCAGGAAACAACCGATTGGAGGAAAACACATGGGATCACACCCACCAACTCAACCAACAGCACCACCAAACAAGATGGGTGGCCAACTCCACTTGACTCACCCCATCTCCACCATAGAAACCCGAAACCCAAAAGCAAATACAAGAGAAATAACATCTCCACAGCTCGAATAGCATTATACCATTCATCCCCAACCAAGCAAGAAAATCAACAACAAGACACCCTAAGGGAAAACACTAGAGAAATAAATCTCCACAGCCCAAATGACATAAAGCCATCCATGCCACAACCAACCAAGCTAACAAGGTATCCCGACAAGATACCCCAAGCAACACACTGAGCTATGCCACTTCATGGCCAAGTCCAAACAACACCACGCGACACAACCATGCAATACCAATGCACAACTCTGTTCGCACCACCACCCAGATAACTCTGTCATCAACAGATGATCTAGAGGGAAGAACAAAAACTTAGGGACTTATCAGAGACACCCTAATACAACAATGCATGTCAAGGACCCACCCAGTCACCCGAAAACAACAACATACATCTGGGGATCCACCAAGTCACCCAGAGATGACAACAATCATCTAGGGAACCACCAGGTCACCTAGAAACAACAACAACCATCTAAGGAGCCACTAAGTCACCTAGAAACAATAACAACCATCTGGGGACCCACTAAGTCACCCAGAAACAACACCGGACATCTGGGGAACCACAAAGTCACCCAGAAACGACAACATACACCTAGGGACCAACCAAGTCACTCATAACAATGACAAACATCTGGGGACCCACTAGGTCACCCTGTGACCATACCAGAATCGACCTTTCACAGGGAGGGAGCGCGTAAAGGACCAAAAAGGTCACGGCAAAGATGATGAATTCAACGAAGGACACTCGACTCGAAGACACCAAAGAAAGCAAAAAAAGAAAACGCTAAGAAAAAAACGGAGTCACTACCTAATCTTTTAAAAATCGGAAAGACAAGGAAAACTGGATGCAATAAAATGCAAGAAAAACAAAACATAATGAATGCAAATGTATGCATGAATGTGTGTGCTTGCTCCGTGGCTAATGGATGCATTACATTGGTCATTACGGGCCAGAGAAAGGGTAAGGACTCCTGTTACGCATGGGAAGGTGTTAGGCACCCCCATGCGCTCGAGAAATCGGTCTTCTAAGCTTTCGCTAGCTTGTGTGTCGTCGAATGCAAATGATCATGTATGCTTGCTAGGTCTAAGATGGATGTATGCCATATGCTATGTTGATGTGAACGAAGTGAGTGGGGTGGAAATGATATGACCTACGTGTGCTTAGAAGCGCTATGTGAATCCTGGACCATTGGTCAAAAGGATCCATCATAGTAATCATCATTGCCCCTAAATGCAAGTATGTCATGATGCACGATGTGAATTTCATGGTGCATGAGGAGGATTTGGGGCAAGGTTGTTTAGTGGTATGAATGTATGTGATTAAATGTGAAGTGCCAAGAGTCAGCAATGTGGTGTATCATGCATGATGGTGTAAGCCATATGCATGATTAATGTAGATGCAAGTGCATGTGTTTGGATGCATGGATATCTAGTGGAAATGGATGGGATAAGCGGTTAAGGGCTTATGCCAGCTACCTATTCTATCCCTGGTAGACCCGTGCATGTCCACCGTGCAAGTCTATCATGCAACTGGGGCGCGCATGCCAGTCATAGAATAGGACAGCAGGTTAGTGACCTTCGCCCCACTCCCCGATGGTATGTGGTGGTGCAAATGACTAGCTAAATGCATGGAGATCTAGAGTATTCTACCATGAGTAGATGAATGCCATGGGTTAGGACCTAGGGTGTGTGGATATGTGATGTGGAAATGAATGAGGTGGGTGGTGCCAGGGGTCAACCCAATAGCTTCCTATGTCCCTCGCGGAACCGCGCATGTCGCACGCGCAACCACAATGTGCTCGCCGGAGACAGAACGGAGCTGCAAGCTTTGCCGTCTTGCGGACCCACATGCTGATGATGCAAAAATGTATGTTATGCATGGGAAGCTAGAGGGGAGGTCATGGAACATTCCTATATGCTTGGATGCATGGATGACCTAGTGGACATTTCCCCCCACTTACGTCACCAGAGGTGGAGAGGGCGACGTTTATGATGTATGAATGGAATCCACACAAGACTCATGCTGAAAATGCAATACACAACGACAAACACAAAATAAAACACACGGATGCACTTAGCGGAGGAAGAGAGATACTTGTGAGATGCATTGTCCCCTCTGGCGAGGCTCACAGTGGCATCTCTCCAGGCTGGTGGCACGCGGCAGTTGTGGAGGTGGGCTCGAAGTTGCTAGTGGATGGTCCGATGAGGCAATGTTGGGCTGGTATGGTGTTGGTGGCTATTTCGGTTGGCGATGGAGGTGGTGGATGGGGGTGGATGGAGTTGGATATGTGGTTGGTGGTGGGGAGTGCTCGAGGATACGATAAAAGAGGCCAGAGAGCCAAGAGAGGGGGCTCGTGGCTGAGGGGAGGTCATTTTTGAAGGAGGTGGTGGTGTGTGCAGGCATGGTGGCGTGCATGGGTCGTCGACGTGCTCAAGTAGCTGGAAAGGCATGGCTAGGGCATGGCAGGGCAGTAGGGCATAGATGATTGTGCATGGGCAGCGTGGTGGTGGTAGAGGTGTCAGGCATGCGAGGCGATAGTGGAGCGAAGCGACGCTGTGATTTGTACCAGGTTCGATGACTACAACGGGTCGAGTGACTCAAGCAGGACAGTCCTGGTCCTTCCCTGCATCCACGACGTGGGATTAGGCCGCGCAATTAGGCCACACATCCCACGGCACAAGGCAGACAGGTTGGTTTCTATGGTGTTGGGCTGGGTGTTAAGGGTTTGTTTGGGTTTGTTTAAGGTGTTTAGGTTGGTTTTAGGGTATAATGGGGGTCGAGTGCCTCATTGCCGTTGGAGCACGCTCTTTCGGAGAAATCCACTGCGAATGGCTGCCAAAATGGGGTGTCTACAAATGCCCCTCCCTGATTGAGTTCGAGGGATAGTGGGAACCGAAACCAATGCTCAAGGTTGACAAAAGACATACCATTTGGAAGCCTTCCGTGGGGTGGTGTTTGCTATTGGAACTGAGTCACTCACTTGGTGGATACACCGAATGGGATGACTCGTTGCCGAAATGCAAATGCCGACGTTAAACTATGGTGGAAATGTGAGTGTGATATAATTGATGCATGTTGATGCTAATGCTAGTGTGTGTTGAGCTTAGCTGGGATACGTGGAGCTCCCCATGATGCTAATGCAAGTGTGTGCTAAATATGCAATGCTGGTGGTGATGCATGCAATGTTAGGCACGTGATGCGAAGCATACCAAACCGAGCAGGTAGTGCCGAGGACAAGTCACTAGCGCTCAATGCTACAGGAGGCATGCTAAACATTGGGATGTCGATGGAGTGAATGATGCATATGAATGCAAAACACTACTTGAATGCTAATGCATGTGTTGAGCCCCATTATGGATATACGTAACTCTGCACGATGCTAATGCAAGTGATATGGGTGTGATGATGCAAGTGTAATGCAGGTGATGATCGCGATGTTGGGAGTGCAATGTCAAGGATACCATGTCAAGTGAGAGTACTACAGCGGATACTGTAACCATACTGGTGATAGCCTCGTGCTTAGCGCGAAAGGCCAAATGCGCGAGGGTCAGCAAAGTCACGGCAAAATAATAAAAATAATAGAAAAAATGTAGGAGTCACCACCTAGTCTATTTTGAAATGGAAGACGAGGAAAATTGCTTAAAAACATTCAAATCGTGCGATAAAACCAATGGAAAAGGTCTACATGAACCAGAAATGGGCAAGGATCACTGTTACGCACGAGGAAGGTATTAGGCACCCTCGTGCATCCGAAAATCGATCTTTTAATGGGTTTCTCATTTATTTGTATGGAATGTTGGCTTTTCAGCCTTTTCTGTAGGCCCAAGGGCGATATGCAATGCAATGCTATATATGAGTGGTGCCATATGCTAAACATGGGTGAATGGGTTGTAGGGTGTGTCCTAATGCTTAGAAAGGTCACCCGTGCAGTGAGTCAAGCACCGGTGCACGGATGTTGCATAGATATGATCAAAGATCTAACAACATCGAGTGACTTTCATCCTCACTTTACTATATGCAAAACATGAACTATCATGCATAAAAATGGCTGAAAACAGAGTGGAGTCATCCTGATATGTCCAATAAGACACCTAGAGAAAACAAAAGGCAAATCAAAGTAGGAAACGTGCTAAACACCATGCCAAAAGCTACTGCGTGCAACAGAAAATAGGTAGGTGCGCTGGACTGGTACGCCAGTCTGGAACGCCACCTATGTGCTCTACTGATGTGTGCCACTAAAGTGTGCCAGAGTAAGCCACAGATCAGATAGTAAACCGGCCTAATGCCATGCAATATAAAATCCTGTAAACTCGCAAACTCATCAGAAAATGCATCATGAGTATTTAACAATACCTAGCATGAAAACACAATATGGGTCTTATGCTCAACGGCTATATGCCTCACACATGACCACACCACCCTTATACTAAATAAAACAATAGGTTTTAGCTATGCCATCCAAATCTGGATCATGGACTATTGCATAAGAATCTCCTAAATAGGAGTTCATGGGACAATCAGCTCACCAGATTACAATAGTAGGCTGAACATGAAGATGCAAAAGTCCTATAAACATTGCTATCACAGGCTGAAATCAAGCATATAAAGACATGACATATCGGAAAATAAGCACCAATGACATCAGAGTCTAAAAAATCCAGAACAACATGCAGATCATGATGCAAAGTTGGTCATTTTCTCTTTGACTAGGCTGGTGCGCCAGGATGGTGCTCCCCAGAAATTCTGAATCGGATAACAGTCTGATTTCAGAAACTGGGCCAGTTGCTAGAGATATGTTGAGATTAATCTTATCCAAATCAATTATTTTGATACTAGAGAACTGAAATATGATGAAAAGCAAGCATAAAAGGACCTTTTATTATTTCTCTTTAAATCAAGCATGTGCATGAGTTAAGGGGTTGTAACTACTGCTTAATAGGTTCTAAGGAGTATGCAATGATTTAATTAAATTAACAATCATGTAAAGATAATAAACATGCAAACAGTATGTTTACAGCTCAATTCACAGCTAGTATTTGCATGGAATAATGATTCAGTATATAAAACAAAGACTACATGATGCAGAATTTAACATAACACAGAGACCTTATAAATATACTTGTAAGAGCAATCAACTTATCCTAAAAACAACACAAAAATTATCACTATCAGATCATACATCCAGTTCATTGCATGCTTTATTCAGTGCATTATGTGGAGCTTAAGTAAAGAGATGGGTAAGGATTTTACTCTGCCTAAGATGTTCCCTCCTTGATGGCTCAAGATAAGACTTCCTTGTTGCTTTGGATCAGCTAGGAATGCTCTGAAGTGCGAGAATGACCTCTGGAAACGAGAGTAGGTTGCTGAGAGTAGGTGAGTGGCTTCACCAAGAGATGGTAGGTAGCTCAGCCAAGAGAGATGAGTTGCCAAGAGAGGGTAGGTAGCTCAACCAAGAGAGAGTAGGTAACTCAGCCAAGAGAGATGAGTTGCCAAGAGAGAGTAGGCAACTCAGCCAAGAGAGAAAAAAGGATGCTAATGGAAGTCTTTTTATAGAGTCCCCACAAAGGTAACTCCATGGGATGTAAACAGCCTCGAAAACGAACAGCCTTGCATAGATTCACAAACAATATCCGTAGGCGAGGGTTACAAGCACGGAAGAGGGAAGGCCAACAGCCAGCACCATGAAAAGTGGCAGTGTGCCAGAAAGGTGCTCCATCTTGGTGCTCTAGCTTAGTGCGCCACTGTGGTGCTCCTGCTAGATGCTCCAATCTAGTGGTCCACATTGGTGCTCTCCACTAGCTACCTGAATTGCTAATTGGGCCACGGGTTTGTTATAGGCTTGTGGTCAGTTTATGCACTAATCTCTAGCTGGTTAAAGTGTCAAATAGGATTCGAAAGTGGTTGGCTTTCTGCATCCAAAGCAACATCTTCAAAAGGATTCACCTATGAGATGCCTCAAAATAGGGGTGTCTACAGATGCCCCTCCCTAAGCGAGGTTGAGGGACAGATGGAACCGAGACCGATGCTTAGGGTTGACAAGATACCCCATTTTGAGGCTACGGAGGAGTGATGTTTGCTATAGGCACTAGGTCACTTATCCAGTGGATACACTGAAAGTCATGACTTGTTGCCAAATGCAAATGCAAAGTGCATGCGACTGCTGAGCTAAATGCTTAAAACGTGATGCTAATGCAAAAAAAACAAATGCAAGACCTGATGCTTGAAAGTAAAATGCAAAGCTGATGCTAATGATGAAGTGAGATCGCAAGAAAGCAAAGGAATTCCACCCACAGATGGAACCACCGGCAGGAAAATGATAAGTTGAAGGACTCATTAACTGGATTATTGAGGTTATCAACCTGAGGAGGCAGGATATGACAAGTCAACCAAGTCTTGTCATCCCGGCCGCTACACAGCTTGACGGTTGTCAACCGAGTAGTTGGGGATACTAGCCCAAAGAAAAGGGGCATGACCAACATACTATTTGTCAAGCAAGAAAGAGAGGGCTCTATCCGCACGGACTTAGGGCAAGCAAAGGGATTTCGCGCCTGCGAAAACCCAAAAGAAAAGGATAGAAAAGGACCTTAACCGCTCAGTCAAAAGGTCAAACAGTTGGATTTCGTGCTCGTGAAAATCCAAAGAAAAGGATAAGGAAATGACCACGACTGCTCGGTCCAAGGTCAAGCAAAAGGATTTCACGCCTGCGAAAACCCAAGGAAAAAAGGATAGGGACCTTAACTGCCCGGTCAAAGGTCAAACAAAAGGATTTCACGCCAGCGATAACCCAAGGAAAGCTAAAGAAAAGACCTTGGCTGCCCGATCAAAGGTCGAATAGTAGGATTTCGCGCCTGTGAAAATCCAAGGAAAAGGATAAGGACCTTGAGCGCCCGGTCAAAGGTCGACTCTGACCGCCCGATTAGAAGCCAAAGAAAAGGATCTCGCGACAGCGAGGAAAAAGGAAAAGAAATGACCTTGACTGTCCGGTCAAAGGTCGACTCTGACCGCCTGGTCAAAGGTCGACTCTGGCCGCCCAACGGAAATGACCTTGACTACCTAATCAAAGGTCGACTCAGACTGCCCGGTCAGAAGCCAATGAAAAGGATAAGACCTTGACTGCCCGGTCAAAATGTCAAACAACTGGATTTCGCACTTGTGAAAATCCAAGGGGAAGGAATGACCATGACCGCCCAGTCAAAAGGTGAAACAACTGGATTTGGCGCTCGGGAAAAGCCAAGGAGAAGGATGAGATCTTGATCGCCCAGTCGAAAGGTCGAACAGATGGATTTCGCCCATGTGAAAATCCAAGGAGAAGGATGAGACCTTGACCGCCTGGTCAAAAGTTCGAACAACTGGATGTCGCGCCCTCGAAAATCCAAGGAGAAGGATAAGACCTTGACCGCCTAGTCAAAAGGTCAAACAGTCGGATTTCGCGCCCGCGAAAATCCAAGGAGAAGGATATGAGCTTGACCGCCCAGTCAAATGGTCGAACAGCTAGATTTCGCGCCCACGAAAATCCAAGCAAAGCAAAAGAAATGGCCTTAACCGCTCAGTCAAAAGGTCGACTTTGACTGCCCGGTCAAGAGCCAAGGAAAAGGATCTCGCGCCCGTGAAAATCCAAGAAGGAGGGGTATAAGGATCTCATCAGCGTGGAAGGAGAATCCGAAAAAACAAAAAGCGATAATCCCAAGATTGTCCCCCAAGAAGGAAATTGGCTGCAATTGCGCTCTGGAGGGCAGAACTGTAACTGTGCTTGCTGCTGGTGCTATGGCACAGAATTCGGTGCTCTTGCTGAGATGCATGTGCAATATCCTCTGAAGGAACCTTGCTGGAGTTTCAATATCAACTGGCTTTGTTTGCGAGGTTGCAAAAAGTGAGCTCTTACTTGCAATCTTCCAACACTTGAGGGCTTATGGCAAATTTCCTGATATGACAAACTTCTGATTGATGTACTACCACTATGCTATGAGATTTGATATTTTGCTGAATATTTGCAAGCTTCTGGCTCCTTAATAACTTCCCACACCCTTTGTGGACTATTCTGCAAATTTAAAGAATGTAGGGGGTTTTCTACAAATTACCCCTCTAGTGAATTTTCACATTCCATGTGCTAGCTTTTCTTGAAAATTTATATTTTGCTCTTGAAGTGCAAGTTGCGGAGGGTCAAAACGTAATTTTTGTGACCATTTTGCACTTTTGACCTTGGGAATGAAACTGCTTGCATTGCTAGTATATGATGGGGCTTACAGGGTAACTGCCATAACTACCAGCTCATATGCCATACCTGGATATCCAGCCATGGTGACACCCAAGCATTGTTCTGATGTTCTACAAACATTGTTTGGTGCATTAACTGCCGAGGATCGTGAGCAACTACAGGTTTGAAGCATATCATCCTCGTTGTTGAATATTGCCAAGGTAGAAGTAAAATGGCACTTGTTATGTGCTGTGGCTAGATTTTGGAAACCCACTTTCCATGCATTTTGCCTCAAGCAGACAGAGCTTACTCTTGCCTTGGGAGAAGTCCGGCGATCCTGCGGGCTATTGCCATGCATGCCACTAGCCAATTTCATGTGCCATGATAGCTATGCATCTGTGTTGCGTCAACTGACAGGCTTATCCGAGAGTGCTTGAGAAGCCTCATCTACATGCTCCAAAAGTAGTACTGTCCCCATGATCTTCTTGACATAAAAGGTAGTTCGCATGCCCCTAGTCAAAGACCTATTCCCAACCAAAGAGCTGTTAACATACCCCTGGCTGAAGATCTCTTTTTCCCAATATTCCGACCCAAAAAGCTGCTAGCATGCCCCTGGTTGGAACGTGGGCAAACGCCTTGCAAAGCAATGCAAAATGCAAAAAGTGGTGTAATCAAAAATGTTGAATGCCAAATGACTTATGCAAGACTCAGAAGATAGAAGCAAGATTTATGCATGGTTTATAGAAGATATGCCCTCAGCACCGAGGAAACCTTCATTGCCTGCTATAAGGAACTAGAATGTCCTCAACTCACATGGTGCTACCTGGATCCCTGGGTTTATGGTGGCTCTCACTCAACCAATGGGCTTTCGGGGTAAAATGGGCTCCATGCCAAACTCCTAGGGCCCTATAC
>JAMKQA010123105.1:0-10649 GCA_024699735.1 Posidonia australis | reverse complement strand
TTAATTAGGGTTTTTTGGGTTTAATTAGGGTTTTTTGGATTAATTAAGGTTTTAATTTTTTATTAATTAAGGTTTTTAATGGATTTTCACTTTAATTATGGTTTTTACTTATTTAATGGATTTTAATTTCTTTTCACTTGATTAGGGTTTAAAAATTTGATTAATTAGGGTTTTATTGGATTTTAAGTTGATTTAAGTGGATTTTAGCTGGATTAAGTGGATTAGGAATTATGGTTGGATTTTTAAGTGGATTTAATTAGATTTTGTTTGATTAGGGTTCTTGTTTGGGCTTTGTTGGATTTTAGGTGGATTTTAGTTGGATTAAGTGTTTTATTTGCTTTTCAGTGAATTTTATTGGGTTTTAGTGTTTTATTGGGTCATGTGGGCTAGTGAGGGTCTGATTGGGACCTACGTGGACTAGGGTTTTGGTGGTCGTGACCAGAGCATTAACTAGAGGAGCCTGCTGCCAAATGAGCTCAAAATTGGGGTGTCTACAGAAGGTTTTTGGGAATATTAATATAAAAACTCCTAAAATAAATGCCTTATAACGTCGTTATTGGTTCTAGACATATTTTAAAATAAATTCCTATTTTTCTAGCAATTAAAAGTAATAGTATTTGATTTAAAAGAAAAAAAAATAATAAATTAATTCAAAAAATTCCTATAAGAATATAAAAGTGGTTAGTTCTAGATTAGATCTCCAACTTAGAAATTTTTAGAATAATGTAGCGAAATAACATCAAAATAATAGATTTTGGTATTAATTTTAAAAGAATATATTCACATATAATCTTTTAAATAATACCTATAATACTTTAAAAATATAATTAATTGAGGAGAATTCTAGAAATCATATGACGTCCACTTTTAAAATAATGTCTTTATTTCTGAATTTTCTAGAGAAGGATTTAAATTTTTGATTTAGATATCTTTTCGAATATTATTCCCACATCTAAATTAAAATAATATTAAAAGCAAAGATCATCCAAAATACCCTATTGGCGAGGAAATTACATTAATTTTAAATGATCCATGAAACCAATTAACTTCCCAAACAAAAATTTTGAGAAGATAATTATTTTAATATAGGTTGCTTAATGAGTAAACTTGAGTTTAAAATAGACAATTATTATAAATAGATTCTTGCTACAAAAATTATTTTAGAAATAGGTATTAATTTCTAAATAGTTTCCAAATCTTTAATAAATAAATATAGAAATATAGATTTAACAAAGTTGAGGTTTAAAAGGTTGTCTATCCAAATAGTGAAAACGATAAACCATTACTTTATCATTATTTTATTGGATTTACCACATTAAGAACAAAATTATCCGAAGAATATCCAACATAGTAGTTTCTCTTATCGACGACAATGTTGAAATAACCAATTTTAAATTATTTTCCAACATAGTCACTTTTTTTATTTTTTGATTATGTTGCTTTTCCAATCTGTAGAAGTACATAAAAAATAAAATATATCCTATCCACATCATTGTCATATTAGATTTTTAATAGATTCTAGGTTTTTATTGTCATCCATTAATAGGGTGGAAACTATTCGATTGTCATTAAAGATAAAGTTTCTTAACGGATCTCTTTAATTAGAACAATTAAGGCAACTAAATCCCGGCAATGCAAGTCATTCACCCATGCACTATGCTTTATTGTGATAATAAATTGGAAATTTTAAGGTGTTCTTTGGAATTGTTGGTGACTCCTTCCTTCACTATAGACTTGTTGGTGACAACTCCCTTCTCTTTGAGTCAACAAAAAATTCTTAGTAGATACTTGATTCTCTTATGCTCTATGTTTATTTACTACTTTGTGGTTTTTTAGGATATGACACATAAGGACAAAAGCCTAGGTTACAGGCTCCTCTTTCAATGAGACAAACTTGTCGCCTAGGCCTTCTTGGTGGACCATTAGGAAAGTCAAAGAGTGGTACTAGAAGCATAGAAAGGTCCTATTATGTGACATTAGATCCCTATAATATAGCTTCACCCTAGTCTAGGCACCAGAAAGTCGAGTGTACACAGGTCCAGGTTTAAATCCATTAATAGTTTTCAAAACAAAATAAAAACTATGATACTATTTGAAAACTTGAATGAACAAACTTGTTTGAATCATAACATCGTTTCTCTAACTTCATTGTTTACAACTTTATATGATTGTTTGTAGATTAGTGATAGGTTTTGAATGGTAGAAATCCAACCATGTGTGATTATGAATGAGTGTGCTTATAGTTATTAAGTTAATTAATTATTTATTTATCCAATGCATTATTGTTCTTTCCTTTTTAAACCACCAAGTATGTACTACTTCATTAATTAATCGAATCTATAATGTTACTTTTCATAGGAACATTGTGTAAGTTGCAAGTCCCTCGAGTCAATAATTTATTTCAAGTAATTAGGGTATGTATTTCTTTTTTGAAGCATTTGTAATTGGATAGGCATTCAAAAAAAAAAAATTAAAAAACAAAATTTAAATTGAAAAATTCAAGTTTAAGAAAAAGGAGAAGATTGAAGTGTAAGTGATTCATTGGAGATAGCTTAGAATCCCGCATAAGTCCCACTGACATGTCAGAAGTCATGATCCAAGCTACAAAAGTTTCATTTGCAATTAATTGCAGCCACCACATCTTCATAGTGAACACAGAGTAATGTCACTTAATCATGTCAAGACAACTATTTGCATGTAATTGAAACACAAAATGCATGTGTAGTAGGAGATGACCAATTCCTTTTCAACACTCCAACCCATAATACTCCCAATTTATCCCATTTTAATTAATCTTCTTCAAGTAATCCCCGATAAAACACCTCTTCATATACACAAACCAATCCTCACATAATTCAGTCTCACATCACAAAGAGCCTTCAACTAATGAAAATATGCTATTCAAACCATTCCCTTTATCCAAATGCACACTACACCACTATATCAATCCAATCATTTTACATACCCTAATACCCCTCAATCACAAATCACATCCCAACTCACTACACCAACCATCATAAATCAAACCCATTCGTTGCACATTCAAGGAATGGTCAACCCCAACCTAGAACACTCATATCCCAATCAAGGTGAGGTCTACACTCAACAATGAATGACACCTCCTGCTCATCTAGTGCAAGGGACACAATCTACTGCTATCCATTGTCTATTATTAGTAAGGGCACCGACTATGTACAAGGGTAAACACCACCTATGGAGAATTTCTAGTTCATGTAAGGGACATAGAGTCTTAATGTCCAACATCAACTATCTCATTATCAATAGTACTACATGTCAACCCAATAATAGCCACTGCCCATGTCAGCTCAGCCGTGTTACATGCAAGCCTAACAACAACCATTGTCTATGTCAACCCAACAATGCTACTCTCCTCAACATCAATAGTGCAAACCACATCAAGGACACCAAATCCTTGCTTAGCAACCAATCCAAAACACTGATGTCAAGATGATGATTGCTAATGCCTAGGCAAATGCTAGAGTCATATCAGAGCTAACAATGACCTTCCACACTTCGAAATTTCGATGCTTGAGCTTACCATTGGGATTCAAGATGTCGAAGATGTGGATGTATAATGGGACATATGACCCAAGAAATAATCTCGCTACTTTCACGATAAACGCCTCACGTTATCAATATGACAATTGACTCACTATATGCCTCCGCTTCAAAAGCCTAAAGGTAGAGGCATTGAAATGTGTAGACACCTTGTTTCAATCTAGTCTTCTCCTTTCTTGATTTTCTTAAATAAATGCTTTTACTTTATCCTTATTATTATTTTTTCATAAAATAGAAAAATTGATGCATAAACCCAAAAAATCAAAAAACATATTAAACTTATTTGTGTCTATATAAACATCCCAAATTAAAGTGTCACCCGTAAACATTAAATTTGCACTTAATGTAACACCCATAATTTAGTTGCCTTCTAAGTAATGTAGTTTATTGAATAAACTAAACATGTGTTTGTAGTGTGTATTTCTAGCGCATATTTGGGCCATGTAATTCCAATGTCTAATTGAGGCATGTAGCCCCATGCTTGTTTTTAGTAATCCAATGGTTATCTGTTGAGTTTGGAATTTGTGATTCAGATTGATGATTATGTAATTTGATACTTTGACGATGGTCTAGTCTTTAGATCTTCATGGAGACTTATGATATATAATCTTGGATTATTCATGATGATTAGTGTGGAATTTTGGATGTGCATTTGATTGATTAGTTTCCTCTTGCACAAGTAGTTGGCTTTTTAACGAGTGATTATGTGGATTTGGATTTTTGTGCATGGGTTCTTTCTCGCACGTAGCATGTTGGGGAGATGTTATATGCAAACGTGGAGTTTGGGTTGCCAAGTGCCCGCAGTATTTGTGCAAGTGGCGTGGGTGTTATGACTTGCATTTTTGGCTTGACAATGAATTTGGCCTATTTGTCAGGAAATTATGCTTTGATTCCAATGCTTAGCATTAATTTTAATTTTTTTTCAAAATGGTTTGAGAAAATTGATGAGGATGTTTTGAAAAGGTTCTACCACTATTTTGTTTTGTGGATCAAGAAATAGGAGGGTCATGTTGCCAAGACCAAGGGATATGATGATATTCTTAAGTAGTCGAGCACGAAGCTTAGGATGAGGTTCTGAGACCAAGGCGCTATAGGTAAGTGTCGTAGGATCTTGGAGGTATGACACTCCTAGATTGTCGTTCATGAAATCAAAGCTAAGGTCTATGGGTTGAGGTGCTAGCTAGGCCCAAAGATATGATACTCTGATTGCTCCAAGCACTAAGACTTGAGGTGTTGGCTGGACCCAGAGATTTGAGGCTCTGGTTGCTCTAACCACCGAGACTAGGATGCTGAGAAGGTAGATTCTACATAGTTCAACTAGTACAAGTAGATGCATGTGCCTCATTTCTAGTGACGTCATGAGAGAGGATAGCTTCTTCGAGGGAGGTTAGCATTGTTGAGTGTCCTTCAGAGAGGTTGAACTTCATGACGGATAGGCTCCTCACAGGTGGCTTGTCTGTGATAGTGCATTGCGCTCCGATAGCTATTTGTAGCCAAACTTGATTGATTGGCGCCAAGCAACATGACCACATTTTTGCCTGTCTGGTAGTGTTTTGAGATGGTTTCTAATGCACATCATATAGACCAAGTGCATCATGTATTCTTAGGTTTTTGGCCTATGTGGCTTGAGTTTTAGGGAGATATCATTTTAGAGATTTTGGCATGCTCTAGAGCTATTATGGTTTTACAACGATGTTCAAAGATTTTTAATGTTATGATTTCGAATTTGTTTAGCTCTTGTCAAGTTTTGTTCTCTAATTTTATGGCTTTTGTATGGAGTATGTGCTGGGTGGCCTTTTTAGTGGTCAGTCACGAATGCTTTTGGTTTTTAGTTTGTAGGTGCAAATTCATAGCAAATTCTTCTCTTTAGTGCATATAACAGGAGTCACTTAGTTGTAAACTATAGGTTCTATGTAGATTATTAAATTTTGTAGCCTATGTTTTATATTAAATGAGAATTATTTTGTGATTAAAATTTGTTTAGGCTAATATCTTGGGTTGTAACAACTAGGATCGTTACAGATTTAGTATCAAAGCACTAGATTTACCACTAGCTTAGGGTGTCTGATCTAGTGACTCCTTAAGTCTACATGGCATGTGACATCTGTACATCTGATTTCATTGCTTATTTTTCCTAAATTTTGTTTGGTGCTCTATCTCTTCAGTAGAATGTCTCACAGTGGTAGACGAAAGGATAAGGCCATTGCTATTGAATCTAGCTCCAATGAAGGGGGTGGATGGCAGGGCATGCAGGCTAAGTTGAGGAATCTGGTGCATGGGATTACTTATGTTTTTAGTAAAGGAAGCTCTAATGGTTCAGTTAAGGATCTATGGTTGCATGCGCCAATGTTCAAGGGTAAAGGTGAACCCTTGGAAAGCGAGGCATGGCTGTAGAGTATTGTGAAGATCTTGAAGAGTATGGCTTGCCTAGAGGAGCACTGAGTGTGATTGGCTACTTTTGGCACGGTGCTGAATTTCAACACAGCATTCCATCCTCAATTCAACCGGTAGACTGGGAGGATCATTCAAACGTTGGAGCCTATGCCTTGGACATGAAAGAGAGCTAGGAGGACTATCTTTCACTCATCGAGTTTGCCTACAACAATAGTTACCACTCCAATATCGGTATGGCTCTTTAAGAAGCCTTGTATGGCATGCCTTGTAGATCACCAATTTGCTAAAGTGAAGTAGGTGAACAATAGCTTCTTAGTCATGAGATTGTGCAATTGTACGTAGATAAGTTGGATTTAATCTGCAAGAGACTTGTAATTGCACAGAGTCGGCAAAAGAGTTATACTGACCAAAGGCAAAGATCGTTGGAATTTATATTTGGAGACTTTGTGTTCCTTAAGGTATCACCGACCAAGGGTGTGATGAGCTTTGTGAAACAAGGGAAGTTGAGTCCTCGCTACATTGGCCCATACCAAATTTCTTAAAGAGTTGGTGAAGTGGCTTATAGACTTAATCAACCTTTAGAGCTATCTATGGTGAATGATGTATTCCATGTCTCCATGTTGAGGAAGTGTCTAGCTGATGCATCACAGGTGATCCTAGTTCAGCCAAAGGTGCTCTAGGAAGATTTGACCTTCATCAAGGATGTGTCCAAATCCTCAACTAGAAGGAGCAGGTGTTGTAGAACAAGGTTATCTCGCTAGTTCTGGTGCTGTGGCAACATCATGGAGCCAAGGAGGCCATCCTAGTTCAGTACCCTTATCTTTTTGCCTAGGTGTAATTTCAGAGGCGAAATTTCTTTAAGAGGGTTAGGATTTAACACCAGCAATTTAGTTGCGTTTTAAGTTGTGCAATTAATTGAACAAATATAAGGTGCAGGTATAAGGTGTGCATTTGTAGTGTGTGTTTTTGGTGCATATTTGGAGCATGTAATTCCTACACGTATTTGAGGCATGTAGCCCTGTGCCAATTTTCATTAATCTAGTGGTTATCTGTCAAGTTTGGAATTTGTGATTTAGAATGATGATTATGTGTAACACCCATAAAATTCACTTTGTAATTATTTACATTTTAATGAATTTTTTTCCTGGACGAGTGTTACTGTTCCGAAGCCCATTTATGTGGTTTTGTGGTTTTGGACTTGGGCCTCGTGGACTGGTTTCTGTTGGCATGTTCCTGTGCGTGATTGGCACTGTGCATTGTGGCACTGTGCTTATGGGACCTAGGTGTGGGGCCCGTGTTTTGGGCGGGTAGTTGAGGCTTGTAGTTGGCCTCTTAGTTGTGGTGGGTTGTTGGGTCCGT
Organism: Posidonia australis; assembly: GCA_024699735.1. Classification (NCBI taxonomy): domain Eukaryota; kingdom Viridiplantae; phylum Streptophyta; class Magnoliopsida; order Alismatales; family Posidoniaceae; genus Posidonia; species Posidonia australis. The sequence continues at coordinate 3,317 of JAMKQA010123105.1, read as the reverse complement.
GCAGTGATTGGCAAGGCTGGCAGCTGAGGAAATGTTGGTGTGCATGTGGCTTAATGGTTGCATGCACACAACCATCTACTCTCTCTACGTGGCTTTTTAAGCCAAGACTCTCCACCATGCACGACCCGAGCTTCTTGCTTCTTCCCCACGCATTCCTTTCCGTCCCGAGCATGCCACCTTTCCCTCTCTCCCTCCACTCACCTCCTCCTTCCCATCTCTCTCTCTCACTCTCCCTCCCCTCCCCTCGTTCTCCTCTCTGTTCGATGTGCTCGCGAGTTGGCGAAGGCATGTGGTGGTGCGCGGAGCTCCTGAGTGGCGTCCCTGAGGTCATGGAGTGGTCAAGGACTCGTGGTGTCACTGAAGTTGGTCGGAGGATCGCCGAAAGACGCATTACAAATACTCACCTCCATACCATGAATAGAAAGCATGAAATTGGTAGAAATTGATAGGGTTGCATGAAATCTAGGTAAATTTATGTTCCTAGAATTTATTGTGAATTTATGAAATTTTATGGTGGATTTATGGGCATTTATGTCAATGGTTGAGATTTGGGTCGTTTTGACCCTTATGCCTTTGTGATTTTATATCTTGATGCATGATGAATGGATTTTGGTTTTGTTTGTTGGGTTTTGGAGTAGACTCAAGGGTCTACATCTTATGTTTTATGTGAGATTTTTGGTGTTGGTTTTGGGGGTCCGATCATCGGTCCCAGTTGGGCAATTTTTAATAGTAGGTGTGACCATGTTGGTGGAACCCTACACGACTCCAAGGTGCGTGGAAACACACAAGGAGTCCCGAAATGGTCACGGCGAAGATGGTGAATCTGAAGAAGGAGACTAGACCCGAAAACACCAAAGAAAGATTAAAAAAAGGATAAGGAAAAGGAGTCACCACCTAGTCTTTTAATGGAATGACGAGGAAAACCAAACACAAAGAAAAAACCTAAAGAAATCAATGCGAAGAAAACACATGTATGCTCTGTGCCTAATGAATGAGGTGCACAAATCAATGTGGGCCAGAGAAAGGATAAGGATTCTTGTTACACATGGGGAAGGTGTTAGGCAACCCCATACGCTCGAAAAAAATCGGTCTTTCTAGGTTTCCTGCTTGCTAATGATCTAGTGTGTGTATGCTTGTCTACCTCGAATGCACATGCCTAAAATGAATGCGAAAACATGCCAAATCAAAGAGAAGAACTGAATAAAAAAGGAAAAAAATGATAAAGAAAAATAATCCAATGGACAATGTAGGCATTGAAAATGCCACTTTACTGTATGTCCTTGGGCGATGAGGAAAATCGTAAAAATCGAAAATACTCAAAAAGCGTCACACAAATCAGCAGAAATTTGAAGAAATCCGAGAAAATTAGATGAGAGAAAATAATCCTCATTCGGGTCCATGTTAGCATTATCAAGCCTATTAATGTACGCCCTTGGGCTAGGAAAATCCAAATCAAATCCAAATCATGAAAACCGGAAGAAATCCAAGAAATAATGTGAAAACCAAGTTTGAAATAAGTTTGAAATGCGTGCATGATGTAAGAAAACAAGCATGAGAATATATGCATAAAAAAGGGTAACAAAATGTACAAAGTGAAATCATGGGTGAAATATGTAAATTTCTATGAGTCTTTGTGCAAAAATTACATGCCCGGAGTAAAGGCTGAGATTCCAGGGTTAAACTTGCAAGAATGTCTTAGAAAACACACTTTATGCAATTTTTAAAGAAGTTGGGGGTTAAATTTGTAAAACTGTGCATTTTTTGGTAAAATTAACATTCTTAGGGGCTAACTTGTAATTTTGCCAGTAAAACATGTGTTTAATGCAATTTTGAAGAAAGTCAGGGTTAACAGTGCAAAATAGTGGACTCATGGGTAAACACATGAATTCCAGGGACTAATTTGCAATTATGCCATAAAACAAATGCATTCAGTGTAAATTTAGTGAAGTTCAGGGATTAAAATGCAATTCTGAGCACATTTGGGTAAAAATTTAAATCTACAGGGTTAGATTTGCAATTGTACCAAAAAATCATGCATCTAGAACAATTTTAATAAAGTTTAGGGTTTTATGTGTAAATTATGGACTTAAAATGAATAAAACTAAATCAGAGGTTTTATGTCAAAATTCAAAGCCTGTGAAATATTAAAAGTAATTTACAAGGATCACACTGTAATTTTACAAAACAAAATATTATTAAATTGATTAAAAAACTAATGTAGGGACTTAAATGAAAACTAAAAGGACCTCAATGCAAACAAAAGAAAAGAAACAAAGTTTATTCTAAAAGAAGTTTTTATTTTTTAAAAAAAGATCGACTGCCGCCGGCGACGGTACCCCACCGTCTACAGCCATATGGGAAGCCATTCAAGGCTTCCCCAATGCCTAATCTAACATCCAAGCACCCCGTGAGCAAGAGGGAAGAAAAAGGGACAAATCCAACAGCTCCGATCTTACGGCCAACGGTCAAAGGTCTCCTCCCACCTCCTTACTGGTGTCGTGACTTTGGCGACGATCCCAAGGAAGAAAGGGCAACTGGAGGCAGCGGCGCGGTGATTTTGGGCTTCTTGAGGCTCAACGGTGTGGAGAGGAGTGTTTCCCATCGCTCAGAGGCAAGAACATGGCTGCTCCTCCCCCTCTCGATCATGCTCTGCGTCGACTCCGACGACAGGGACTGTCGGACGTGATCGGGCTTTAATGCAGGGTCTTGTGGGCTCCAAAGTCTAAGGGAAGAAGAGAGGATGACATCTCAATGGTCGGAGGGGTGCTGCGAGGCAGGAGGTGCCTGGACGGTCATTCCAGGAGTCGTCTTCTCAAGCGACGGCAGGGCTGCGTGCAATGACTCTCCTCCAGCAACTTCCACAGTGAAGGAAAGGCTTCCATAGTGGATAAGGGGCCAAGCCTAATAAAACTACACTCATCAGGGCACGAATCACTCACTAGATGATTCGTTCCCCCACCTCTCCTACCAAAAAAATGGGTCCCGTGACCCCTAAAATCTCATTTCTGACCAAGGAAGTTGCCCAGCTCCACTAGATTCTCTTCAGGGAGGTTGAGAAAGACCTAGGGAACAAAAAAGGATGAAGAAGGAGCTCTGATCGGGGCATACCTGAGCTGGTAGTGGAGGTGGCCACCAGAGCTCACTGGAGCTCGCCGAAAACGTGGCTGGAACTGGCCTAAGCTCTGAATTTTCTCCTCTCTGTGCTTCCTCACTGATCTAAGCTTCCTCTGGTTGCTCTGGTTGGAGATCTCTCCTTGATTTCTCTCTTCTCAAATTTTCTCTCCTTTTTTCCAAGTTTTTCCTCTCTTTTTTCAAGC
>JAMKQA010123091.1:0-10883 GCA_024699735.1 Posidonia australis | reverse complement strand
GGGGAGAAACCAAGGGCACAACACACAGGGAAGAACCACAACCAAACAACTCAAACTGAATTAACCATTAATAAACCATATTCAATAATCACGAGAAATCCATGGTTTAAATAAAATGGAAAATTCCAGGCACAGATGTTACATGAGTCTTTAATTCTTTATAGATACTGCATGATCCGCTTAACAACTTCCCAATGATTCAGATCTGAATGGCTTAAGTATCTACTTAACATGTCAATAATGTACACAAGATTCAAACACGTATAAACTTGAACATACGTAAGACTCTCAACTACCAAGTATATGGAATCTTTTGTATTTCCTTATACTAATTGAGACTAAACTTATCTCCCTTAGCCTCAAAGGTATTATTTAACTTACATCCACTCATGCCAAACCTTTTGAGGACTTTTTCTATATAGTTCTTTTGTGATAATCTAAAAATATTTCAAGAATGATCTCAAAGCATTTGAATATCTAATATAAAAGAAGCTTTCACCAAGATCTTTCATCTCAAATTTGTTTGAGAAAAATTTCTTGGTCTTTTTAAGTAGGTCAATATCATTAGTGGTAAAGAGTATGTTATCAACATACAAAATCAGGAAAATATATTTATTCTGATTGCACTTATGGTATACACAATCATCTACCAAATTTATCTCAAAATCAAATAAGAGCATAACTTAATGAAATTTGTGATACCATTAATGAGATGCTTGCTTTAAATTGTAAATAGACTTTTTAAGTTTTTTTTTTGCATCACCTAATGCAAAGTATTTTAATTTACATCATATAGATTGCCTCATCAATGTCACCATTGAGAAACATCGTCTTTACGTTCGTTTGATGTAGTTCAAGGTCAAAGTGAGCAACCAATGCTATAATAATCTAAAAAGAATCTTTCGATAAAATCGAAGAAAAAGTTTCATTATAGTCAATGCTTTCCCTTTCAGTAAATCTTTTAGCGACAAGACAAGTCTTATATCTTTTTACATAACCTTGCGAATCCATCTTGATTTTAAATATCCATTTGCAACCATTGAATTTTGCACCTTCAGGTAATGGAACAAGATTTCAAATGTCATTGTTCTTGATGGATTTAAAGTCATTATTCATAGCATTTATTCATTTTTGAGAATCTAAACTATTGATTGCTTGATGGACGTTGATTGGATCGTTGTCCATTATGTCATTATCTACTTGATGTTCCTGGAGAAATACGATGTAATCATCTGAAATCACACTTCTCTTCTCTATAGTTGACCTCTTAAGTGCCATTGATTCTTGAAGAAGTTGAGCTTATTCTTCTTGAATAAATGGTTAATCTTAAATGGGAAGAAGACCAACAATGTCTTACTCCAGATTTGTCTCTTAAACAATGTCAGAAATTAATTCGTAATTATCGTTAATAACAATTGTAAAAAGGAAAATAAATTCTTCTTCAAAAACAATGCCTTTAACCTTTTCTCCTCCTTCAAACACTACTTTCTTAAGAAATCAAGCATTTCTTGTCTTGAAAAATGACTTAGTAGTGGAAATATAAACTTAAAGTCCCTAAACCTCTCAAAATATCTAACAAAGTAGTAGCTAACTGTCCTTGACTCCGGTTTCTTTTCATTAGGCTTATAAAGTCTAGCCTCAACTAGACAACTCTACACATGAAAATGTTTTATGTTGGGTTTCTTCCCAACCTATAATTCATAAGGGATTTTAGCCACTACTTTAGTTGATACTCTGTTTAATATATAGGTTATCGTCTTAAGTGTTTCGTCCCAGAGAGATTTTAGTAAAGTAGAATGACTAATCATGCTCAGACTCCTCACTATGTCCTTACGTATCCTATTACAGCACTTGACAATATCATTCATAGTTGAAGAACTAAGTCTCGTATATTGAGGGACAATACCACATTCTTCTACAAACTTGGCAAACAAACTTGGACGTTATTCACTGGATCCATCATATCTATCATAGTACTCACTACCACAGTTAGATCAAACGACTTTAATTCTTTTATTAAATTAGTTCTCAACTTCAACTTTATATTGTTTGAACACATCTAAAGCCTGTGATTTTTCATGAATGAGATATAGGTAGCCATAGTGTTAATAATCGTCTATAAACGTCATAAAGTATTGTTGATCATTCCATGCTGTAGCGAATGATCCACAAATATCCGTATGTATTATTTTTAAGATGTATGAACATCTATTGACACCTAGTCTCCTAACATTAGTTTGTTTTCCTTAATACACTCAACGCAAACTTAAAAATCTGCTAAATCTAGAGAATGAAAAATTCCATTTGACACAAGTCTCTTTATTCATAGTTTAAATATATGACCTAAGCATTAATGCTATAACAAAGCGGAATTCTCATTTAATTTTCGCTTTGTGCTTTTTGATGTAAAATGCAAGTTTTATTATGAAAAGCTATTGTATCAAACAATTATAAATTATCATCACTAATCAAAGAACCAATATCAAAAAAAAAAGAACCGATATCAAAAAGATTAGAACCTTGGAAAAGACAAAATTTACTATTTCCATGAAAATAAGAGTATCCAAACTTATCTAAAACAGAAATAGAAATTAAATTCCGCTTAAATGACGGTACCACAAAAGCCTCTTTCAAATCTAAATAACAACTAGTTTTTAACAACAATCTAAAATGACCAATAGTTTCTACTTTAACTCGATTATCATCACCCATAAAGATATATCTTTCGCTATCATTTGGTATCTGACAACTTAGACAATCATTCATAGACACTGTGACCATGTCGGTGGAACCCTGCGCAGCTCTCCCCTACCGGGTGCGTGGAAGCACTCGAGGACACCCGATATGGTCACGGCCAAGATGGTGAATTTGGACAAGAAGACTAGACACGGAGACACCAAGGAAAGATCAGAAAGGATAAGGAAAGGAGTTGCCACCTAGTCTTTTAATGGAAAGACAAGGAAAACCAAACACACAGGAAAACCATGAAGCAAACAAGATGCAAAAAAAACATGTGTGCTCCGTGCCTAATGGATATAATGCACAAATGAATGCGAGCTAGAGAAAGGGTAAGGATTCTGATTACGCATGGGGAAGGGGTTAGGCACCCCCATACGCCTGAGAAACTCGGTCTTTCTAGGTTTCGTACTTGTCATATGGTCCTAAGGATGTGTGCTTACTTATTCTGAATGCTCATGCTAATGATGACTAGAATACATGCCAAATCAAAGAGGAAAAAGGAAATAAAGGAAAAACTAAATCCGAGGAACAAATATAGGCATTGAGAATGCCGCTTTACTGTATGCCCTTGGGCGATGAGGAAAATCGTGAAAATCGAGAAATTCTCGAAAGGCGTCTCACGAATCAGCGGAAATTTGGATAAATCCGAGAAAATCAAATTGGAGAAAATAATCCTCTTTTCGGGACCATGTCGGCTATGTTAAGCCTTTTACTGTACGCCCTCAGGCGATGGAAAGCTAAATCAAATCTAAAGATGCGAAAATTGAAAAGAATCCAGGAGACGGCGAAAAACCAAGCTCGTAAAGAGTTGGAAAAGCGTGCGCAAAGTAAAAAAGAAAGGCAAGAAAATTGCATGAAAAAGTGCGACAAAATGTGTAAAATGCATTTGTGAGTGTCAAATACGAATTCCAGGGGCCTCTGTGCAAAAAAACCCTAATTCTGAATAAAACTGAAATTCTGAAGCCCAAATCATCAAAAATACATAAGAAAACACACTCTATGCAATTATGAAGAAATCTGAGGTCAAATGTGCAAATATGTGTATTTCTGCCAAATTGATGTTTTCTAGGGGTTAAAATGCAATTCTGCTACTAAAACATGCATTTAAAGCAACTCAGTGGAAATTCAGGGTAAAATATGTAAGAAAAAGGTTTAGAAAAGTTCTTGGAAGTTTCAGGGGCAAAACAGTCATTTTACCGTAGAAAATAGGCATTCAGTGTAAAATCTGTAAAGTGTGGGGGTTAAAATGCAATTTTACCAAAGAAGCAATGCATTCAGAAGAGTTCTGTGAAGTTTAGGGACTTAAATGCAATTTAACCAAGGAAACAATGCATTAAGAGAAGCTCTAGAAGAAATCAGGGGTTAAAATGTAATTTAACCAGAGGAAAAAGCATTCAGAAAAGTTTTCAATAAAGTTCAAGGGTTAAAATGCAAATTAACCAAAGAAATATGCATTCTGGAGAGTTTCAGTGAAGTCCAAGGGTTCAAATGCAATTTAACCAACAAAATATGCATTCAGAATGATTTCAGAAGAATTCAGGAGCTAAAATGCAAATTAACCAGAGAAAATATGCATTCTGTATTATTTTAGTGAAGTTCAGGGGTTTAAATGTAATTTAACCAGCAAAATATACATTTAGAATGATTTCAGAAGAGTTCAGGGGCTAAAATGCAAATAAACCAGAGAAAATATGCATTCTATATTATTTTAGTGAAGTTCAGGGGTCTTTTATGCAAAAATATTGGACTAAAATGCATGAAAAAAAAATCTGAGGGTTTTTGTTAAACTTTTAAACCTGGAAAACATTATTTTGAATATTCACGGGGCATAATGCAATATTTTCATTTAAAACTTTATTCAGACGATTTATGTAAAATGATTCAGGACCAAATGTAAGAAAATGACCTATTTGTAATAAAAAAAAGGATCTAAATGCAACAGACAGAAAGTTACTGAGGTTTTGTTAAAATAAAATTATTTTTAATTTTTTTTTAAAAAATGACAACGACGGCTTCGACGACAGAGCTCCGCCGTCGGCGACCGCCGGAGAGGCTTTCCCGTGATCTGATCTCACTGAGATCAGACCCCATGGAAAGCAAGAAGAAGAAGATGGGAGAAGATCCAACGGATTGGATGAAAGATTCAACTACGGGAATGGGCCTCCCACCTCCCTCGCCGTCGAGCAATCCGGCGACGGTGTCGGAGAAGGAAGAAGCTGCTGGAGCTGCGGCGCAGCGATCCAGAGGTCTTGGAGACTCGGAGGGGCGTCAAGGAGCATCTTCTCTCCTCCGGGGGCTCAAATGATGGATGACGACGTGAAGGAGACTCCGACTGCCACTTCTCCGACGAGCGAGGTCGCGGGCGTGCTCCAGGGGTCGTGGCTCAGCTCCAGAGGCTCTAGCGTGTTTGGGGTGCGTCGTAGAGGCTTTCTGGAGGTTCGGAGCGGCACAACAGGGCTGGAAACTCAGCGTCCTTCTCTGGCTCCGGTCGTCTTCTCCGACGACGGCGTACTCACGCAACTCTGGCGATCTTCTGGTGGAGGCCTCCGCGGTGGTTGGAGAGAGAGTGGCGGAAAAGCAAGAGGGAGACTAGGAGAAGTAGACCTAGGGTTCTAGGGCTAGGGACAAGTCCTGGATCAGCACCCCCACCTATATCGTCGGAAAAGGGCGACGATGAGGTCCAGGGAGCAATTCCGACCAGAGAAGGCCTCTAGCTTGATTGGAAACGATCCAGAAAGACTAAGGAAGCTCTAGGACACTAAATTCGAAGCTAAACGAGGCTGGAGGAGGGCGTACTTGGCCTAGCAACGTCGTGGCCTCTGCTGCTCGCCGGAAGTGGCCTGAACCCACGCTTCTCACCTCCGTGAGCTTCTCTCTCTCTCTGGAATTCTCCCTCGCTTCTCACACGCTCTGAATTCTCTGTTTCTTTTCCTTTTTTCCCCTCCGCTTCCTCTCTATTGCTCCTCCTTTTACAGGATGTCGGGTTCTGTTGTGGTTTGTTACAGGTGGTGGTTGTCCCCCACGCACCTCCATCTTGTCTGCCCCCGCGCCGACAGTGATCAACGACTATCCAAGCTTGCAGCGGCACATCCAGCGGCTCTGGTTCATGGGAGGCTCGAGCTCGGGAATGGCTACAACTGGGTGACATGGTGAGATGGGCTGGAAGAGGAAAGAGGTAAGGTCTGTTGTGATGCAGAAGGGGGATATTGGGTTCTGGTGAAATCAATTGAAATGAAAGAAATGGGTTTATAAGGTAAAGGAAAAAATGTAAATAGACAGGAGGAGATGGGTTGTTGGGTTGGAAGAGGAAGAAGGGAATGGGCTGAGTTATTGCATTATGGGCCTTAATCGGCTTAATTGGACCTAAGTGAGCCTAAGTGGGCTTTGTGGGCCTTCATGGGCCTAGGTGGGCCTAAGTGGGCTTTGTGGACCTTCATGGGCTTTGTGGGCCTAATGGGCTTAAGTGAGCTTTGTGGGCTTTCATGGGCCTATGTGGGCCTAAGTGGGCTTTATGGGCCTTCATGGGTTTATTTGTGGTTAACAGCCCAACCACCACACTTCCAACCTGCAAAATTGAGAAATTGGGGTGTCTACAAACACACTCATGTATGTAGTAGTATCAGAATCTATTTACTAGGTGTGTCTAAGTACAGAAGTTATATTGATTTCAAAATAAACCAAAGTAAAAGTTGTACTTTTCTTAACACGTCAAGCATAATACCTAGTACAAGCAACCTTCTTGTACCCATCCTTGTTGCAAAAGTGGTAGGTAAATTCATTCAACTTCTGTTGCTCATTGGGTGAAGCACTTGCAGCTTTATTAGGCTTTAGTTTTTTTTTGCCTTTATCTTTAAAAGTGGAATCTAGGTGAGCACTCTCTGTCTTGTCTTGCTTCAGTCTCTCTTCTTATTCAACACAATTCAAAATGAGTTCATTAAAAGTTCATTTCTCCTTCTGGTAGTTGTAATTAACCTTGAATTGACTGAATTGTATAGGAAAAGAAATCAAAACTAAATACACAAGCAAGTTTTCCAATAACTCTAACTTAAGTATCTTGAATTTTGAAGTAACGTAAGACATTTCAGAACTAATTTACCAAAAACGTACTAGTTTCCGCCTTTTCATTCTTAACAAATTGTTTCTCAAGATTATTGAGAAAACTCTCTAGCATTTGTCTTTTTAGACATTATGTCCTTGAAGGTTTCTAGAATGGTGCACCTCATAATTATCAAACTTAGCCAATTGGAACACTCCCACTTTTCATAAGCTTTCTTATTCTCAGTAGAACTATTAGACTCAAAATAAAGGAGTTGTTCCGTCCTGAGAGCTAAGTCATGATCTATGCACCTAAGAACAATCATAACGTTTTCTTTCTAATATTTGAAATTTATATCTTAAGCATGGAAATTGAATTAATGTTGGTAGATATTAAAGTTGATGCATTAACAGAAAAAATAAATAAACAAGAACCACAAGAATAGTCAATCCAATGACAACCATGTCAATATTTGATAATAGATAAACAAACAAATAAATTTAACTTATGGTGGAGCCAATCTCAAGATACCTAGCACAACATTAATATTTAACTTTCGGACGGAAATGTCAACTTGCAAGTGATAATCTTCAAGTAGTAATCAAATACTGACAATTAGTTCTGTTAAGTAACAAGCTTTTCTTTGGACCAACTAGTCACTCACATGAAACAACTATATAATTGTCACATATTTATTACCACAGGTATGCTTGATATTCGGTTAAATAATAACCTTCCTTTAGACGGATTACTATCTCCATGAATATCAAGTACACAAATATATTTTTATCCCGAATAAACTAATCTAGGTAAGTGATCCTACTTTAGTAGAGTGTTACTTCGATTTATTTAGTCTTAGAATAGAAGACAATCTATATTTGATCACCAATAATAAATTTATTTGATTCCATATATCATAGACTAATAATCAATGCATACTCAAACAATCACTAAATAAAGTTATGGTATAATATTTAGTATAACTTTAAATTAACAATTTGAAATCAATGTCTAAACACTGTATATCCTTTATTCGGACATTTACACGTTTTCATTTTACACGAAACCATTTACATAGAAAAAAAACCATTTCTCATTTCACGCATAATCTTCTTTTTTTACGTGTGAAATAAACATTTCGCACGTAACACTGCTTATGCATGAAAACACATGTTTTTTTTAATAGTAGAGTTTTTTCTCGATATTTGTTTTTCTGTAATTTTTTTTAAACAATAGATTTTTTTTTTCTTGATATTGATACATGAAATTATGATTTTTAGGTTGTTCATGTATGAAACAATCTAAGAAAGTAATAATCCATCGATTTTCAACTTGTTTGGGATAAAAAAAACACAAGATTTCATAATGAAATGACATGATTATTCTGATACCACTTGTTAAAAATTTAGGTTAAAAAAACATTCGACTTTTTTATATTAAAATTTTATTTTCTAAGACCAAATATGACAAATCATCACAAAATATAATATATACAAACCTGAATCTATGTTAAAAATCAAAAGAATTGCTCTATCACGTGGACAATAGTCGATCTTCCAAATCACCACACGTTTTTTTCTTCTTTGTCTTTTTCGAAAAAGGGAGAAAGAGAGTAGAGGTAAATGATATGGAATTTGAGGATCATGATCTCTTATTTATAGAATTTTATAATTTTATATATTTTTAATTCGATATATCAACAAATAGAAATATGTTTAAATAATCTCTACACATTAAACCTACATCACTTAAAATGTCAATAAGCTCAATTCAAAACTAAATATATCATTTTTAATAAGCTTAATCACAAAATGACTTATAATATTTTAATTGATTTTATATTAACTCTAGTTTAATTGAATTTTAAACCAACAAAAAGGAGATCATGATTGGTGATACGTGGCGTAATGAGGGGACGATGTAATTGGAAAGGGTGTTAAAGATGATAAACCTAGATTATCTAGGAAGGTGGGTGTTGGAAAGGGAATAGTAGGGATGATCCCTACATGGCATTGGAAGTAGTGCCCATAGACTGGGACTTAGGGTTCTGACATTAGAAGTGGATGTGTTGGCCAAGAATGGGACACATGATACATGTTGTGGTTGGAAGTTTGTAGGAGGGAGGGGTACAACCGTACAAGGTTACAATATGAACATTTAAATCGTTCAAATTAATTAAATGAATAGAATTGAACCATTTTTAATAGTTAAGTTTAATTTTTCAAATCGATTTGAAATGTCTTCAAATCAAGCCTTATGATTTGATTCGTGGTTCCAAAGATGTTTTAACCAAATCGAACTATATATGTACATTAGATATTTAAATCTAATATTAATATATGTAATAGACTAACATGTTACACTATATGATACCATTATATTAATATATATAACATACTTAGATTATACGTATAAGAAATTTAATTAACATTATATTAAAAGTTATAATAAATATAAGAAAATATATACGTATCATATTATTTCTATACGTTTTATTAAATAGTTAAACTACAAATCGAACCGAATCGAATCGAATCAAATCGATTTTGAATAATTTGATTCGTTTTAGTTCCAATAAGTAAAATGATTCGACAATTTAAAAATTGTTCAAACTTTTTCTTATTACTTGATTTGAGATTTTGTCTTAAATCAAATCGAATTGAATCACATCCGCCACTAACAATAGATGCTGAGATAGAAGTCGTTGAAGCTTCTTTTGAGAGCGTTATCCTAACTACTTGGGGAAACAAAAATTTAAAAATAAAAAATCTGATTCGCCATGCATACAGCATATTAAATACAATAGGAACACGATCCTTTTGGGGGGGTGGTTTGATGGTCCACAGAGGTTCAAACCCCAGGCAAATGGGTGAAGAAGGCTCGCACCCTGCCTGCCCAACTTGCCTACGATCACAGAGGGAGGAGGTAAAATTGGAAGAAAAAAAAACTCATATGTGGTTTAAGAGTGCCTTAAACCAAGTGGGTAGAAGAACCACAACCAGACAAGTAGATAAGAAGTCACATGTAATTGGATAAGATGACAAATATAATTACTTCATTTTATTTCATCATTCATGAAATCTCTGACTCGACATGATCCTGATTCATCGCCGTGCACACTGTCCTTGACAGCGACGTCGTAACCAGCTCGGATAGATTCGCTATTAACAAATCGAAAAATTTTCCTTAGTAAATAAATAGCATGATATATAGAACCATACGAAGTATCCCAACTACAAGGTTGGTTTCTGCTTGGATCCTACGCTCTTTCTCTGATGTATCCTAACTAAAACACACGGAGCAAGACAAAAACTCCTGCCATCACCTTTCAGCCCTTCCTGTGGACATTCACATCAGTGTCATTATTTTACGTTGGCGCATAAGATCTTACAATCTTTTCCCCCGGTCCTGTACGTGGACGTTAATTTCTCTAGTGGGGAATCTCACGCGCGTGAGATATCACTCACACGCAAGTGGATGTCGATGGCATGCATGGGATCCCATGCCGAGACATGAAAAGGTATTGGATCTCTCTCCTCTGGCAGAACCAGTAGCCCTACAGCATTAAGCCACTCAAGCCATGCCGAGACCTCGTCCTTCATCGTGGTCCTTTTATCTTTCTCTATGTGGCACTAAGAACAGAGGCAACGTCTCATACAAAATGTTGATGGATACGGTATCTTTTCAATCGCACGGACATAATTGGCGATGGTATTTAGCTTCCCACAATGGAATGCATCATTGAAGTGGCTGGAGAAGCAAACATATTTTGTTCGTAGGGGGCATAACGCACACGGTTGGGAAACGCGGATGTCTTGCTCTCCAAATTTGTTCATCCTGCTTCTGAACACAAATGGTTGGAACTTGAGATCCATCGCTGGAGCCAAAATTATTCTCCGAGGTAGGAAAATATAAGATAGAAAACGAAATGAAAATTAGATACGCGAGATCCATGTGCATGAAACATGGTGACAAGTCAGACCAAGGACACGTCAGTACGTCACATCACTATTCCTTGCACGGCATAAGTATTCAATCAGGCCACCAGCAGTGAGAACATCCTTCTTAAATTCCCTCCAAAGTCCAAACCTCTCGGAAAGATCAAAAT
>JAMKQA010123070.1:0-10680 GCA_024699735.1 Posidonia australis | reverse complement strand
CCCCCCCCCCCCCCCCCCCCCCCCCCCCCGCGGGGAGAGAACTGTTGCCCATGCATGGACCCCCTTGCCTCCGCCATTGGCTAGAATATCCACCAAGGATATTGAATCCGCTATGCTTACATCCTATATTTCACTAAAAAAATGGTATGTTTCTGATAATGGAGGCCCTAAATATTTCTCTACCATACTTTACAAGAAATAGGAAAACCAACCGTATCTGCTTTTTTTTTTGTCAATTTGCACAAAAGCTAGGGCAAGTATGGAAATTGAGGTGCCACTACAAGACAATTATAACTATTACATCTATTGCCTTTAATTGTATTTTCATAGCATGTGTTAAAATGGTTTCAGAAGCATCAGTCCAGTTACCATTTTCCAAGAGCTTATATTTTGAGTAGAAAAAGGTAGACATTACTTCTCTAAAACTTCTCTTGTAACTTTTGATCGAATGACCTTCCATGGGCATTGAGAAAATTCAACAGTTAATGTATCGATTCATATACTCAATTTCCACTAAAAACAAAGTGAAGGGTATTCTCATGGAAATTGTCCAACTAAAAGGATTTAATAGCTATTTCCCTTTTTAATTTGCATAGAATGTGGTTTATCCTCCTCATTGGCTCAAAAAACTTTATTAAGTTGTAATAGAGGATTTTAAATGTCCTAACAGAATTCCTGTAGATATGGATTTCACTGATAGTGAGGGCACAATACTTCTTTTGTTCATGCGTCAGTTATCTAATTTACGACATATTTTAATCTTCTAATCAAATTGCAGTATATCTTGTTCTTTGTTGGATGATGATCATTTCAGTGTTTATGTATGACAGTCCACTAGCGCTAGCCCAGGCCCATGAGACACGAGAAAAACTGATTGCGTTACATCCAGAGCTGGCTGAAGAAGGTGCTATCGAGATTATTATCATAAAAACCACAGGAGATAAAATACTAAACCAACCACTAGCTGACATAGGTGGTAAGGGTCTATTCACAAAGGAAATTGATGAGGCTCTCTTGGATGAGACAATCGATATTGCTGTTCATTCGATGAAAGATGTACCAACCTACTTCCCAGATGGGATGATTCTACCATGCAATCTTCCTCGGGAGGATGTGAGAGATGCTTTTATCTGCTTAACAGCAAGTTCCTTAGCAGAGCTTCCAGCTGGAAGTGTTGTTGGGAGTGCATCCCTCAGAAGACAATCTCAAATACTCTACAGATATCCATCACTTAAGGTAATATCTTATGACTATATGAATGTGAAATTGAAAATGGATTCTGAACATCGACTCAGGACTGCCAACTGTATTACCTGTCAAGTCGATGCACATTCTCTTTATATTGTTTGAGTTTTTATTACATTTTTTTGGGTATCATGTTCTCCTTTCATCTATTGCTGCTTCTTGTGCATGTTATCATTTCACTATGGGCCAAATTCTATTCTAAATTTGTTCAGAAGTTCCTCGAAGTGCCGTCCATCTTAGTTTTAATTTTTCCATACAATTTTACCAGTCAGATTTGGTTCCATTTTTTTTGTACGTCTCCAGGATAGTGTTTTTTCCAATACCTGTTTTTTTCTTTTCCCTTTTCTTTCTGTTGATGGATTACCATTTCACAAACGGATACATAAAATGTTGTTTACAAAAATAAATTGATCGGTTACCCGAAATTAGTGTAGGAGCACAATATTTGTGGTTCTTCAACTTTATGAAGTTCTTAATAATTGAATGTTACAAGTATGTAATTGAATGTCACAAGTATTTTTTCCCATAATTAATGCATTCTGCTGCTCTATTTCAGGTGGTTAACTTCAGGGGTAATGTACAGACACGATTAAGAAAGCTTGGTGAAGGGGAGGTCCAAGCTACTCTGCTGGCATTGGCAGGACTTAAACGTTTAAATATGACCGAGAATGTGACGTCTATTTTATCTGTAGAAGAAATGCTTCCAGCAATTGCTCAAGGGGCTATTGGAATAGCTTGCAGAGCCAGCGATGAGAAGATGGTAAACAGAGACAAATGCAAAACATGTTAACTTTTCTTTAGCATACTAATTATTGCTCCTTAATAAAAGTGTATGCATGTTCACTTGTATTTTCTGGCTTCATTACATTAGATGACATTATTCCTTTTGCTATTATTATGACTAATCTGCTAGCTTAAACAATTAACATATGATTTTAAGATGTTCATGCGAATTTTGTTTTCATTAATAATGGCACTAAAAAATTGCCTTGGAATGCTGAAGAAGTTATGCCACGCCTGGGACACCCAAATTTATCTTTTTTAAAAATGATTTAGTATGGGTATGGTAAAGTTGTTTGCTGTTAACTCTCTTTTTTTTTTGTTACCACGGGTGTTAAAATAGAAGCTTATTTTGTGTTACCCTCTTTTAATTTCCTATTAATATATTGGTAAAGACATAACTATGGATTACTAAATATTATGGTTTGTATAAGTGTGTGTTATTGCATGTCAGGTGCTTACCCATCAAATGTTTTAATTCCTATTATTTTCAGGAGCTTTGCAGCAGAATGCTATTTGTAGTGAAGGAAAAATCCAATGTTGACTGGCAGAGAGATTACTTGCCTTGCTAACTGATTTTAAAACTTACTTGCATGATTACATCTGTGCTGAATCAAAGTCTTGTATATGCTTGAATATGGTTGTGCCTACTGCCTAATTTGTTGAGTGATATGATACTGCAGGGAAATTACCTGTCTTCATTGAATGATGAGGAGACTCGATTAGCTGTTGTGTGTGAAAGGGCATTCCTGGAGACTTTGGATGGATCCTGCCGTACACCTATCGCTGGCTATGCATATCGGGACGAGGATGGATCCTGCGTATTCAGGGGTTTGGTGGCTTCCCCAGATGGAATGCGAGGTAAGCTTATCCTTCCAAGATAAAAACTGTGAAAAATCTCCAATAGAACTACTGTTCAGAGTCAAATTTAACCTCAAGACTCATACATCTTATGGATCTTCTGTCCATACTTTCAGTGCTGGAAACTTCAAGAAAGGGCAACTATGCTCTTGATGACATGATTTTGATGGGTAAGGACGCCGGAAATGAGTTGCTAACACGTGGCGGTCCTGATTTCTTCATATGGTGAAGTAGGGAAGGAGAGGAGTTTGTTCTCTTGTTCTTTAATACCTTGAGGTTGCATCATAAGGCTGTTGACTTGCCGGAGGCACAATGTTGTAATTCTATCTTGTTGTAGTTGTTCAGTCATAAGTCATAAGGTATTAAAGTAGATTTGCCTCGTATTTTTGAGTGGTTACAAGAACTTTTTTTTTTGAATGGAAGTAGGAATATGGCTTCTGTTCCACTTGAATGCCTGACGACGTCTATTCTGACAATGTCTAAATCTCAACTAGTTTTTTTTTTGATAATGGTAGTGATATTATTTATTTTCTTGGTTATGTGTCTACTACAATAAAGTTTTAGATATTACAATAGTATAGAGTTTTAAAAGACCCTTATCCAACAAAAACATGACCACTTTCAAAGAATAGGTCATAAATAACAAGAATTAAAAAATCTTACGTCACTAGATCGAACAGACCACAGGATCTGATTAAGAAAATATTAATCAAGCTTAGTGGTTTGCATTTGAGTAGTGGACCGAGAAGAAAGATCAAGTGATCCATGCTTCGAGAGTTTTGCATGTCCTTCACAGAATAATGTAATGTCTCTTCTTCAATGGACCAACGAACCCCGATATGGAGTCGTCGGAACAAAAATAGCATCCGCTAAAGACAAACCACGGTTCAAAGACTCACAAGTATAATCAGAAACCAAAGAAAATTTTTCAGTAGAAAAGGAACTATAATATCATCCTCTATATCACAATCAGAGTGTTTGGATTCAGGCAAACAATTGCCCTAACCCTAGAACAGCTGATCAGAGTAAAGTTTCACCGTAAAACTCAACATATTCCAACAAATACCATAAAATGTCAACAAATTCCAAATCAATATGTAGGGAGTTAGAAAGTGTTTTAGCTGAAGTTTATACTTTCTAGTCGTTTACCTCGACGAGAGAATACCAACGTCGGCAAGAGGCCGATCCCATCTACAAGTAGGCAAGGGGTTGAATCCGTTGGCGAGACTATGCTCTAACCATAGGCCAATCTGAGTGCCAAACCGGTCGGCAAGAGGCCGAAAAAATAAAAAACGTACCTGACGGAGAGGAGGAGAGTAAGGACCAGTAGGAGGTAGAGGAGAGGAGAGTCCCAGTGAGTAGGCGCAAAGCTGCTAGCGGGGGAGGCCACCGACGACGGCCAGCTGCAAGAAGCGGCCGGCAAGAGCGACGGCGGAGCGACGGAGATGGGGTATAGACACCCAAGGCATCCAACGGGAAAGGAGAGCGGCGGGTGAGGAGGGTTCACCCACTACTACTACCAACCGCAAGAAGCATTGGGAGGAGGCCGCAGGTGACGGCAGGAGATGAGAGTGGGGGAGAAGCCCTCGGTTGGATCCCACGACGGGAGCGACGGCGGGGCGACGGGAGAAGGGCACGGGAGATGCCCTAGCTCGTTTCCCCCCCTCCCTTGCGCAATGAGCCGGTGCACAGGACTCCCGATGGACGTCAGATTCTCCGTCTCCCTTCCCCACCTCCGCTGTCCACGGATCCCTCAACCTCTCCATCTCCCTCCTCCAGATCTTGTCATCGAGCACCCCGCTCGCAGACCTGGAACCATCAACCGCATCATCAGAAGATCTCCTGGGTTGAGTGGATCTAGAGGTGAGGAAGGACTCGAGGGAGGCGATGAAGGAGTACTCGGGAGGACGTTGGGGGTGGGAGTGGGAAGGGGAGGCGGTTGAGGGCTGAAGGGAGCAGTGGGAGGAGGGAGATGAGCTTGTTCCATATTTCCTTCACTTCTTTCTTCTATTACATCAAAGAAGAAGTGAAGCGACTAATGTCTTAATCGCTTAATCCCATTTATTTTTTGCATCGCACAAGTCAAATTTACTTATATGACTCATTAAAGAAAAAGCTACTAATATGATCCGAAAAGTTCTTGCTCATAACATTTGAACTATGAACACAAGTAGATTGTCACCCACATGACCAAGAGAGAGAGAGAGAGAGTGAGAGGGGTTAGTTACCATCGTCATTATTTTCATACAAAACAGAAATCAGCGGAGCAGTCCGATTTAGATCGGACGGTTGCTAACGCTCTCCTAGCCGCGCGAAGAACGACCCCTGTTTTGCGCGGGAAAGAAAAACCTCACAGGAGTCCAAAGCTGAAGGCAGCAGTGATGAGATCAGTTCTAGGGCTAGGGTTTCCCCTTCCTTCCTCCTCCACCTCTCTTCCCCTCTCCCGCCTCTTCCACCGGTACCGCCACCCGTCGAAGCTCGTAGCGATGACTTCTCCGGCTGCCACAATCGGAGGAGCGGGAGTCACGGGGACCATCGACCTCCGCCCTGTGGACTCGCCCTCGCCGGTGGCTGATCTGACGGGCGAGGTGCACCTGCTCCCCTGCTGCGTCAGACAGGATGGACCCTGCCCCGTGTCCGACTACTTCAGGCCCAAGAACACAGGTTTTGTGCCTCCAAAAGTTGGATCTTTTTTTTTTTTTTTTGAGGTTGATGTTGAGTTGTGACTTTGTTTGAAACTTTTTTTTTGGTTCGGGTAGGAGTTGAGGTGGATGGGTTGAAGGTGGAGGAGGCTTTCTTCAGAGGGAGGAGGTTGCAGGGGACGACGGTTCCGCTTCCTGATGGATACCGTGGTATGCTCTTTCTTTTTCCCAGCTTATTATGCTACTTCTGGAAGAAAATTCCTGCAGAGTGTTCTTTTTTTATTTAATGGGATAGAACGTTTTTGCGGTGTAAAAATGTGTTCTTTTGGCATGGAAAGACATCTGTGAACAATTTCCATTTTCGTGGAACTAGCATTATCACAGTTTAGCATTGTTTTTTTTTTTCTTTTTGAAAACCTAGGTTGGATGCTCTACCAAGAGATTACAACTGCGTGGTATTTGTAAAGGTGCGTATCACATTAGACCAGGAACATCAATGAGAGGATCGGCCTACCAAAAACAAAACATGACTATGATAAAACTGCAAAGGCCTATCAAAAGGACCACAAAATATCTAATGTATTTACCAACGACCAGCACTTCTTTTAGTCAGAAATACCCCTTAAATGAAACATTGCTCACCACATCATCCTTGCTAGGAATGATCTGGTAAAAAAAACCGTGCCATTTCTAGCTAACGAAATTGACCATGTCACCACATGCATTTTAGTTTGCACAATCCAAGCTTTCTTATCCTTTGTGGGAAGACGGGACAGATTCCTTATCCATGCTAGTGTCTAACTACTGCTGCATGCTACACAAACCTTCTCACTAAACTTACATTACCATAAAATATGATATCTTATTCACACAATCCCACAGAGTCACAGGCCAACTCACACTTAATTTCACAGACCTTGTACTTTAAAGGCGATTTGGCCTTCCACACAACTTCATACAGCATTCACTCCTCATTGTTCTGCTGCTTGCATTCATTAAGGTACATCTGATCATACCCTCTTGTCAGTGAACCTGCCATCACTGCTTTCCAACCAAAATATCTTGTCTCTGAGATAGCAAGCAATGCTCCCCGAGCTACAGTTTTAAATAATTTTCCAAGCTTCTCGAACTCTTCATCCTTGAGGTTCCTTCTAAATAAAGGAATCCTAAAGCACTTGCCATTTCTGACTGCTGGTACTTCATTGAACGTAGCCTCTTAAATCCTGGCAAACTTGAAAAGTGTAAGGAAAGTTTCAGCTAGACTTCTCTTCATATGCTTCTGTCAGCCTATAAACTGTATTTGAGCCAAATCCAGTCTTATTCCAAAATTTTCCTTCCACTAAAACCTTTCTGAAAGGGTGATGTGTCCTGGCATCCGTTGGGCCTGAAATCATCAGATGTCATCAGGTCCTCATTGTACTTTTTCTTCGTAAACCTTCACTTCTAGTCATCACTCTCCAGACCCACTTTTGGAGGAGAACAAGATTTCTTCTATCTAGGCTGTGCAGTCAAGTCCTTGTTTTGACACACTTTCCTCCATTTCACCAATTAAATGTCATTTCACTCCCTGTTCCTATGATGCCTGCAAGAAAAATCCGCATTACATATCAATTTCTTTGAGTGTATTGGTTTTTTGACAGTTGGCTACAATGATAGAATTTGAATACGCAATGGAAGCAGATTTATACGAATGTGCCTTTTTTTTTATTGTTTTAGGGTATGTCTTGGGTAAGAGAGATGCTGTGAAGGGGAAGGACTTGGAGGGCTCGGAACAGGACTCCAATGATTGGGATGCACGTGCTGAATTTCGGAACATTACTTATTGGAATCATGATGACGTCCCCTCTCAGGATGATCCAATTTTGCGTGGTTTTCATTGGTTCACCATTGCCGATGCTGTCAGTATATTTCAGTTTATTGTGCTTACCAATACCATCATTCTTTTGTTCTGTTCTAGAAGTCGTTTTCAGTTTTGTATCTTTGAAAGAGGGACTTGTATTGCACAAAGTCAACAAAAATTTGGCAAGTTTGTACACATAGAAAGTGAAGATATGCTGCCTAATACCCATCATTCGAGTTGAACTTGATTTCTCTTCTTTGTTTTCTTGGAGATTTGAGATTTCAAATGTTTAATTATTTAAGTATAGTTTCACAACAAACTCTTTGGTTAGAACATCATTTTTGTTTGCTTATCTGGGCAGTTGCAGTTTCACCATTCATCAGTGTTCCTCTAAAATTCTTGAAAACTTTGTTCATTGTGTTAATTGATCACATTAACTGGTCATGGTGTCAAGCTTGGTACTTAGTTTTAAAGTCCTAGTTGCCATTGTTTTGCAGCTTTTTGGATAGCAAATTTGTGAACAATATTTAGGGAGGTTTAAAGAAGAAGTGTATAAACAATGAAATGAGTAGGGTGACAAAATGAGGTCCTCTGTATTTCTGTTTCCATTTTTTTTGGAATGCTATCTTATGAGTTTCCTTATTTTTTTCTGTATCCTACATAGACTATTATATTGCATCATAAAAATAATAGCTCTAGAGGTTAAAGACCATTTTTCTATTGCTTATTATGCATATCTAGAAAAAAAGACACTGATAAATAAAACGTGTATTCATACTAATATTTGCATTAATACGAATCAGGACGGTTATGTGACTATACTTTTAAAAGCAAATATAAATATAGATACAAAATGCACATATAATGGAGCCCTTTTTTATATTCAATTAAATCATGGATATAGACATACAATTTCTACAAATGTGCGTAATAATTAGAAAAACAAAATATATTATTCGGATTGTGAAACTTATTGTAATATTGAATCCTTCTTTTTCTACATCATTTCATATTTATTTTGACTTAGTATTACATTGCATATTTTCTCTGTCAATGATTCCCATGGTTATTTTGTCATCCTAACCTGGATGCAAACGTGCAGTTACACAATCCTGTGACAGAAGAGGATTTGTGTAGTGCATCAGATGTTCAGGAATGATCGTCACGGCTTGATTTCTAAAACGTATATCCTGGAGTATGTGGAGGGAAGGTAAGAAAGAACCCATTGGGCGTTTATATTTCTCCCCCACGTATCTTCTTGATAATTCAGTATTGTTTTCCTTACATCGAGCATGTTTCTTCCTTGGTTTTAGATAAAAAAATCATTTGTAAACTATACAGAAACGATATAATTCATGACTATTTGTTGTTTGCAGTATGTTTTTATTTCTCAAAATCTACTAATTTATAATTTATACACAGGTGCACAGAGAAGCTGGTGGTGAGGATGCTGAAGTGGTATGCAGGTTGCAGCTTCAAGCAGTAGACAACCACAAATTTTAAGCACCTGAGAAGAAAACAATCTCCTCTGACTGCGGCAGTTTTGCAGCAACTGTGACGTATGTCTTAATTGGCTAGTTTAAGTTGGTTGAATGGAAGAATAATGGTTCCTATTTGTACCATGTGAAATGCTGTAGGAGGTGTCGTACCTTTGGTTGTTTTTCTTTTTGCCTCAATGTTTTGTACATGGTTGCCGTGTATGCTACAGCTACCATGTTTACAAATTAATGAGTAAATTTAGAATTTTGTGGTTCCTTCGTAGATCTTGAAGTGAAAATTCTGTGAATTGTTACTTTTAATGGATATCAAGTCTTTCGACAGTTTGCGCAGGCGGGCGTGCCTTCTGCACCCTCAGCTGCTGGGAAGCTTCTTTATCAGCTCATAATGGTTTTTTTTTTTTTGATAACGATATAAATTTTATAATCATTTCTTGATTATCGAATCACTACCAAAAAGTCAAAGATTGTTCAAAATAATACATGAATCGTGGGATAGGAAGATTTCCCAATCTAAATCAAAACAACTCCTAGCAATCAGAGGCAGATTTTATCTAAAATTCTAACAAAAGAAATAGTCTAAATGAATTTAATATATTCTGATTAAAAAGAGATTAATCAGTCTACAGTGAGCTCATCTGTAATGTGGAAATGTTGTTTCTTTTGTATACCCATCGTAGTTTTTTTTTCTTTATGCTGAAATGCCTCGAAGAGAGCTTGAGCAGTGGTGGCATTCGTTTCTGAATGAGGGATTAAGTAAATTGGGTGGATCGGTACTTTTCTTCCCTTTAGGAGTTTACTCTTCGGTATCTAAGTAAACACTAATTAACACTAAACCATATGTTTACTCTTTCGATTGGCCTTCAAAATTATGTCTTTGGAAGCTCAGCATATGATTTACTTGGAAGTTCTACATAAGTATACTTATGCTTAACTGTAAAGTAGAATATACCTTGACACTTTTTGGAAAGATATCAAATCGGATTTGTTCAAAGTATTTAGGATCACTAGCTAATCAGTCTTTTGAATAGCAGTTATAAAATTATTTTTAAGTACTTAGTTAATAAACTTTGCTTTATCATGAATTCTATGATAGTAACTGTTGAATATGACTTGAATTATGATTATAATTAGAGACAACTTAGTCATTTAGACCTAGTATATATATGTTAGGGTTCCCATTGTTATGAACAACACCCTTTTGTATCCCAATTACACATAGTGAAGAACGGCCTCTCCATCCGTGGACGTACCTAATTCGGGGAACCATGTAAATCTCTGTCTTGCGTGATTTTGTTCATTGCTTGGATTGGGTTTGGGCAAATACTTTCTCTTCTCCCCACGCACAACAATTGG
Organism: Posidonia australis; assembly: GCA_024699735.1. Classification (NCBI taxonomy): domain Eukaryota; kingdom Viridiplantae; phylum Streptophyta; class Magnoliopsida; order Alismatales; family Posidoniaceae; genus Posidonia; species Posidonia australis. Next base: position 460 of record JAMKQA010123070.1, on the reverse strand, counting down.
TATCTAGAGCTTGGTTGAAGGAGAGAGAAGCACCGGGACTCGTGGCGCTGTTGTTGTTTTCGTTTTGCTGTGCTGCTGCTTTTGGGATTCTCGAGAAGCACGAAATCTCCAACCGATTTCGGGGGAGGGGGAATTTCGTTCAAATTCTCAAAGTCCCATATTTTGCTTGTGGGTTTGTTGGTTTGCCCTTCAATTTTTTGTGGGTATTTGTTGAGACGGTTCACGAGTTCCAGTTCGGAAGGAGACAAGGGAAGAAGAACAGGTTGAAGGAGCCTGCCGCCGCCGCCCCTGCCCTTGCCGGCAGCAGCCCCTGCCGCCGCTGTTAGTGCCGCCTGTGCGTCTGCACCCGTGCGCGGCCCCAGCAGTGCGCCCCTGCCTTGCGCGGCCCTAGCAGCCCGTGCTCCTACCTTGCGCGGCCCCAGCAGCCTGCGCTCAGCAGCCTTGCGCGGCCCCTAGCTCT
>JAMKQA010123065.1:0-10038 GCA_024699735.1 Posidonia australis | reverse complement strand
TAATTCCTCGTAATGTCCTCGCTAGATGCACACGAGCACATTGCGAGGATATATCCTCGCAGTATTGATTTAACGATGTACGTAGCTACGAGGACAATTATTCCTCGCAACGTCCTCGTTATATTGTCTAGCGAGGATTTTGAGAGGACTTTGCGAGGACGTTGCGAGGAATATTGTCCTCGTTAAATGCCGATTTTTTTGTAGTACTTGGTCTTGCGAGTTATACATTGCCCTTATGGTTGTGGAAAATTCAGGCCAAACTAGCAAGGACCGTTTGTAGTCAAATAGGTCTTCTCAGGAGGAGCAATAATCTTGGAGGACATGGACCATATTAAACAGTTAGAGCCAGTTAACTCATGCTACCTAAAGAAATACTATCTGTGACTATAGGCCTCATGCCTTCACTTTGCGACACTATCCTCCTTCTCCATGCATGCATGCATTCTTTATCATATCATTGTTGTTTGCATCCATGTAGCCTTGCATTTAAACACATGCCTAATTAACTCCCATCCTACACCCATCTATAGGCAGGTAGTCATCATCAACATCATATGTATGGATCTTTGTCCAGTGATGATAAGTGGAATAAGCTTGCCTGTGTTGGGAATATGTAGCACCTCTTCAGGTAGATACTATACAGGTGACCTAAAAAGTGAGGGAGCCACCACTCATTGTGAATTAGGCAAAGTATCCAAATCGCTTAAGGAACTTACACCTCCAAAGGGAGAGAAAATGTTAGGGGTGAGAATGAGAGTGTGAGATAAATAAAATATATTTGTGAAAGGGCAAAAAAGAATTAGAAGACAGAAGTTGTAGATAGAAGTCAGCCCTAAAGAGAGAGACATGTAGGGTAGTACTATCCCTACAATTTATCTTGGAGAGGAGTTGGAGTGAATACCAGGTAAACACATTCCTAAAGGGCCTAGCCAACCCTTTAAATAGTAGCAGCACCCCACTAATAGACCACGTACCTATTACCTCCAAGTCATGGAAAGAGGAAATCCACACGCCTATGAGGGAGAAAAGCATAAAGTAAATAATATAAAAAAGCAGGGGTACGATCCTATGGGGTTTGGAATGGATGCCTTTTCAAAGAGCCACCTACAATCTAGGAGCTTGGATAGAGTCTCGTGAGGATTGGAACTACCTTTCCCTTAAGTACATGGCGATAAGCGTTCCAATACTGATGGTGCTAATAAGATCCCACAAATCATGCAACATGCATGCATTCTCTCCATAAACATTATTCTGAAGTGTCGTAGAGTTTAATTGGTCCTTTTAGTCAGGGGCATGTTAGCTGCTTTTAGCTTAAAAGGATCAGAAGGGCATTGCCTAAACCAAGGACATGTAAGCTTCTCTTATTGGTTAAGGCCACGAATGTCAAACCAGGAGCATTTCAGCTAGCCTATGGATAGACACACTGAGCTAGTACTTTGACCAAGGACATGTCAGCTGCTCTAATTGGTTAAAACCTCCAATGCCTAAACAAGGGACATGTCAGCTGCCTATTGAAGACAAAAATAAGCAGACTGCTCTCAGAATATGTCAGTTAAGGGAAGGGGATCTTAGTAGTTTCTCCAAGCACTCTTGCAAGTAAATAAGATACCCCTGGATAAGAGAATATTCTAGAGCCCTCAAGAGTGAGTTGACACTCGATTAGCTCTCTCTGAAACAAGATGAAAAGGATTCAGTACTCAATTAGCTCTTTCTGAAACCGACCCAACAGTATAAGGCAAAGCCACCATACAAGATGCATTATCTTGGCTTCATCATAGCTTCAAAGAGTAGGCATACATGGCCAAAATTTATTCAAGTTCAGAATAGACAAGGTACAAAAGGAAATAAAGTAGAATAGCTACACATCTATGTTACTTTGTACCCTCTTTGAACCGCTTGCATCAAGAAACAAAGGTGGACCCAAGAAGAACTCACTAATAGGCAAGGACTCCAGGATTTTAGTCTCATACTCTGATGTATATCCACTGCCCTCTGCCATTGCAACATGGTCAGACTGGATACAACAGTGAAGCAAACGAGACAACTCAGTGGTCATGGCTGTTGAACTCAGTGGGTAGGATAGAAAGTGAGATGGCATCGGATTCAAGGTTAAAGAATCTTGGCAATATCCAAAGAGGCACATCACACGGATCAGATGATACTCTACTCCTCCAAAGAATTATGGTAGCACGATCAACCTCATGTCCCCGTCATTAAAGAAAACAGTGAAGGGCTCAACAATAGACGGGAGGATGCGCCAGATTACTTTGTCCTCAGTCAGGCTTTCCAGCATCTTATACACCACCTTAACAAAAGTGATGGACCTAGACTACCCACTGCGACAGTATGTCTCGAAAGTAGAGTGTTGTGGATGCAAAATCTCGACTCCTAGATATGCAGCCAACCAAACATAGAGGCAGATCAGATTACATGGAGTATTCTGTGGCATACAGGAAAGAGAGTATACACTAGGAAATATACGTACCTGTACCAGGGCCCCACAGTCGTAAAAATGACGACATCGGCGCAGTGAACGATCTAATGCCTGATATGTCTCCGCTAGGATGATAAGAGCTAGGTCAATCTGTCAACTTACAACAGTAAGGGCAATCTCAGCTACTTCGATACCCACAATCATTCTTCCATGGCTGAAAATCAGCTCTCCTAGGAAGCGGATCACGAAGCCTTGAAGCCAGAGCTTGTTGCCAAGAGTTTCTCTTTTATCGACAATCTCATCAAAATACTCCAATCGAAGCATGGGAGACTACCCATCTTTACAGATCAGGTGTTGCCCACAAATGCCAATGGACAGGCCAGTTAGTTGGCACAGAATGGAGGCATAACTATCTCGTCGCATGAATATGGCAGGCCCTAGAAACTTGGATAAGCTACATATTCAGCGTACCTCCTCTAGTGTTAAGGTTAGCTCCACCTGTCCAAAGAGGAAGACATGGAAGGATGATTTCCAAAAACGGGCAGCGGCACACAACAAATATCGGTTGACTTCAACCTTGGCAACGCCCAAAACTTTTGTAGAGATTCCCAGACTCGGAGTTTATCCATATCATCAGTGGTCAGTCTGGCGATCCAATCCTGCATTACATTCGAGCAGTGGACATGCATGACCATAGTTGGGAATCCTTGGAAATCCAAAAGAAGATAACAGAAAGAGAAGGGACTATTATAAAATGCAAGAAGAAGGAGGGGAAAAGTAATAAAGCTCACCATGTTTCTCTTATGAAAGGATGGGAATATTGAGCTCAAGGATTCTCTCTCGCTTTAATGCAAATGAAGAAATGGTGAGACTCCAAGGTTTAAATAGAGATGAGAGAATCTAAGACAAAGGAGAATATTACCATTACTTTGGTAGGTGAGGTAAGAATTAAGAGGGTGAGGCAAGTAATTGAGAGTAAGGTGGAGCATAGGTGACTCACGAAACTTGCTAACCCAACTACATGAGAATCAAGAGATCAGGTGACTAATGATGGCACAGAATTCAGATGCAGATTTGCAGCGACAACAAAAAACGAGTACTGTTTGCGACAATAATCGACAACCGTTGTTGGTGAAAGTAACTAGCTAAAATAGTCTGCGAAAAGTTCCGCAGAGCAGTTTGTCTGGAAAGCTCGCCTAGTTGGGGCAAAGGATTTTGAAAACCTGCAGAGCAAGACATAAAGCATCCAAAACACACAAGCACACAGAATGGACAAATTGGAATATTTTTCTGGCAGAAAAATACAGTTTTGCCACATTTTTACAGTTGCTTCATTTCAAAACACAAAGTTTGTTTACATTAAAATTTCTAAACAAAAGAGAATTGAATTAATCTTCCTAGGAGCTGTGATCCTCGTTAGAGTCAGTAGTATCGTCCCTCCTAGCAGTGGCGGCAGTAGTGGCAGTCTAGAGGTATTTGCGGGTGATCCTCCAGGAGATCCTAGTAGAAGCAGCTTGGACCCGTGACGGCCTAGCAATTGAGGTAGCAGTGTCTTTGTCGACACCCCAATATGCTTGCAAATGGACCAAACCCTAACAGGATTCTAAAAAACATAAAAAACCAAATAAAACCCTAAAAACTATAGGAAAACCCTAGAAACCTAGGAAAACCCTATAAACCCTAGAAAAACCCTTAAATACAAAACAAAATCATAAAACCCTATAAAAACCCTAAAAAACTAGACAAAACCATAAAACCCTAAATAAACCCTAGAACCTAGGTTAAACCCTAATCCAAACCTTAAACCCTAGGTTAAGACCTAAATTAAATTCAAAACCCTAATCCAAGCCCTAAACCTAGGTCAAACCCTAAGTCAAACCTTAAACCATAAGTCAAACCCTAAGCCATAAGTCAAACCCCAACAACCTTAACTACTTCCCACTTCACTCCAACAAACTTAACCACTTCCCACTTCACTCCAACCACCTTAACCACTTCCCACCTCTTCTTAACCACCTTAACCGCTTCCCACCTCTTCTTAACCACTTTAACCACTTCCCACTTCACTTCAACCACCTTAACCACCTTCCACTCTAACCATAACAAGCAACCAAGCCATTTGGAAGCTTATAAATAGCCCCATTTGCAAGTTAAAAAGGGATTTTTGAAAAATTGAGAGAGGAGCTTCCCAAAGCTTTTTCTCCCAATCAGAGCAACTAGAGTTATCCTAGAGAAAGGAGGAAACTTGTGGAAGAGAGAAATCAGAGTTCCCAGCCATCTCCGGTGAGCTCCGGTGGTCAACTTTGCTACCAGACCAGGTATGCCTTTCTCAGACCTCTATTTACTTCAAAAATGCTCTCCTAGGTCTCCCTCTTCCTTCCCTGATCGATTCCAGCAAAGCCAAAGGTCTTCCTTGGCTGGAATCAAGCTCCCAGGCCTCGTTGAAGCAATTTTCCAGTGGCTTAGGTGGGGGTGTGAGTCCAGGGCATGACCCTGGCCCTAGAGCGCTCGAACCTCCTTCCTAGACCTCCCTCTTGCTTCTCCACCCATAAAAACCCCACTCTAGTTGCTGCAGAAGCCCCCAGTAGGAGATCGTCGAAGCCGCGCATCGTCGCCGTCGCTGGGGAAGACGACTGAACACAGCGAAGGGACACGCACCTCTAGCCCCGCCGTGCTTCTCTGATCACCTAGAAACACTCCATGGCATGCCACCAACACACCAGAGCCTTTAGAGCCAAGCCACGAGCCCTGGATCACTCCCACAACCAAGCTCATCGGAGAAGACGACGTTGACGGCAGGCGGAACCCAACAACGTGCGATTTTCCTCCATTTTGGTCCTTGATGGAAGGGGAATGATCCTCACCGCATCGCCAAGCCTCCTGGATCATTGAGCGACGCGCCGCGACCCTCCAACAGCCTCCTTCTTCTCCGGCACCATCACCGGAGTGCCACGACGGTGAGGGAGGTGGGAGGCCCACTCCAACCATTGATTCCTCGATCCAGACCATTGGATCTCTCTTTCCCCTCCTCTTCTTTCTCCTCGAGAGGTTTGATCTTGGATCAGGCCATAGGGTAGCCTCTGAGAGCCCCTCCGGCGGTCGTCGACGGTGGAGTCCCGTCGCCGGCGACTGTCGATTCTTTTTATTTTAAAAAAAATAAAAAAATAAGTTTGCTTTTAAATAACTTCTATAACTTTTGTTTTCTTATAGATAGGTCCTTCTTTTCTTACAAGTAGGTCCTTTTTCCTTACGATTAGGTCCTTGCATTTTTTTTAATCGTTTGAATAAAGTTTGATTTGAAAATATTGCAATGTGCCCCCTGAGCTTTCTTAATAATGTTTTTCAAGCTTAAAAGTTTGACAAAAACCCTTGGAATTTTTTTTTCATGCATTAAAGTCCATCATTTTTGCATCTAAAACCCTAAGTTTAATGAAAATAATTCTAAATGCATATTTCTCTGGTTAAATTGCATTTAAACCCCCAAGTTTCATTAAAATAACCCTAAATGCATGTTTCTCTGTCAGAATTGCAAATTAAACCCTGAGAATTTAAACATTTATTCAAATGAGACTTAAATTACATTTTAGCCCCTGAATTTTACTGATTTCACACTACATGCATGTTTTCTAGGGTAAAATTACTGAATTGTCCCTGGAACTTTCTATTTTCAATCATGGACTCATTTTCTTGCATATTGTTCCCTGGATTTCCACAGAATTGTATTAAATACATGTTTTAATGGTAAAATTGCATTTTAACCCCTAGGAATCTTCAATTTGACAAAAAATACACAGATTTGCACATTTGACCCTAGATTTCTTCAAAATTACATGAAATGAGTTTTTCTATTTATTTTTGATGATTTAGCTTCAGAATTTCTGTTTTCATTCAGAAGATGGGTTTTTTGCACAAAAGCCCCTGGATTTTTCATTTTTACACTCACATTTGCATTTTGCACATTTTGTTGTACTTTTTTCATGCTTATTTTCTTGTGCTTTCTTCCTTACATTGTGCACACATTTATAGCTCATTTCAAGCTTGGTTTTCTCATCGTTTCCCGGATTTCTTCCAACTATCACGATCTTTGACTTGATTTGGCTTTCAATCGCTTGAGGCGTACATTAACAGGCTTAACAATGTCGACATTGTCCCGAATGAGGATTATTTTTCCTCAATTTGATTTTCTCGGATTTCTTCAAATGTCCATTGATTTACGTGACGCTTTCCGATAGTTTCTCGATTTTCACGATTTTCCTCATCGCCTACGGGCGTACAGTAAAGCGACATTCTCAATGCCTACATTTGTCCCTCGGATTAACTTTTTCCCTTTTATTCATTTCTTCTCTTTGATTTGGCATGTTTTCAGTTATCTTTAGCATATGCATTCAAGGTAGGCAAGCACACACCCAATGGACCATTTAGCAAGTAAGAAACCTAGAAAGACCGAGTTCCTCAAGCGCATGAGGGTGCCTAACCCCTTCCCCATGCGTAACAAGAATCCTTATGCTTTCTCTGGCCTACATTGATTTGTGCATTTCATCCATTAGGCACGGAGCATACATGTTTTCTTCATCTTATTTTCTTCTTGGTTTTCTTTTGTGTTTGGTTTTCCTTGTCTTTCCATTAAAAGACTAAGTGGCGACTCGTTTCCTTATCCTTTCTTATCTTTCCTTGGTGTTTCCGAATCTAGTCTTCTTCTATGGGTTCACCATCTTTGCTGTGATCGTATCGGGACTCCTCGTGTGCTTCCACGCACCGGTAAGGAGAGCCGTGCAGGGTTCCATCGACATGGTCACAGTCTTCTTCTCCCAAACATCTTAGGGATCAAAATCCACTGAGAACTCCTCACTGTATCTGGGATGAGGCTCCCCTCAACCCGACCACCCTCCAAACAAGGAAGTAGTCTGTTAAACACAATATTATTGAATAAATTAAAATAGAATTGCTGATTAATATAAATTCATACCTCAAGCAAAGCTTGCAAGCGAAACACAATGATCAGTTCAGTTTATGCAAAGCCAATTGTTGAATTTAAAGGAGAATGTTTACCTCCCGATGCTTCATTTCCTTGTAGAATGCTGCAAAGCACTCCTCGAATCCCTGTCCAAGGCAAAAAACATGTCAGAAAAATGAAGTGAATCCAAGAACAGAATATTAACACAAGAAAGGTTATTTACTTGAGCCCACTCAACACCGAACCACTTACCACGCTGTCCCTCCTGCTAGTTAGCATCAAACAAATGTTGTTTGCCGACATGACAAAACAACTCCAAATACTCCTCATATGTGTTTGTGCGAAGGATATGCCGGCTACGCACGATTGCAGCCTCAGCGTTTAGATGAATCGTCGCAGCATGAGAAATGGGCTTTGAACCCATGTCAGCAGGAGGACAAATTGGGATGCAAAACTCATCCGTAATTTGATGTTGTATCCGTCCAGGCAAATAGTACACAGAGTGCTGGTGGCAGTAAAATCTGATCTACCGGTGAGTCAACTCCTTAGCGGAGTTGAGGGGAATCCAGTCATACCTCTTATACCTTGCAAAAGGGCAAAGGTTCACCTGCATTCACAAAGTGACAAAGGCAGATGTTAAAGATATTTAAAGTGAAATAGCAGCAGTAAATCTAAACAGAAAGAAGAATAAACTTACATCCTCGATACTCAGCGGATCAAGCAAGTATTTGTACGCCTCGTAGGAAAAGACGTCAAAAGTGACTTGGTGGTCCAACTCATACCACTAGCAAGAAAGAGGCAACATCTCTCGACAGAGGCAGTAGCAGTAGTGCCCTCGGAATACATGCTCAACTGATCAATACTGCAAAAAACAGGAAACAAGTCAGAGTGGGTAGTTTACATTTACAAAGTTGACTGAAATTGAAATAAAAACAAGCTAGTTATCGTTAGAAGAGGATACAGTCCAATATAAGAGTGGCAGTTCTTCTAGACCACCAAGTCAAGACCTCGAATGAGGTGAGCATAGTTGGCTCCACCCCAGTCATACAAATCCAACCAGCTCAGGTCTGCTACATAGATTAGCTAGTCCACATGTACACAATGGCTAAAGGTGTCGCAAAAAATCAAGTAAATCAACTCCAATAGAAAATAGCGAAGAACGTAGTTCGCCTTAGTAGTCCTGGGAGTTGGATTCGGCCAGAAGAGGTGCCACTTCCACAACCACTGCAGAGTGAAGTTGAAGGAAGCCATCTTACCAGCAGGTGGGTCCCGCCTAAGCAGCGTTGGGACCTAGAAGAAATCATGAGTCGTCATCCCGGTGATGGGCTCTGCTCCAAAACGTAGTCCAGTCAGAAGAGCCCAGTGCTCTGGTAGAATCCCCAACTCTCCGAAAGGGAAGTGGAAAGTGTGCGTCTCGTGCCTCTAATGCTCCGCTAAGGATCGGAAGAACTGGTAATGGTCGTGCATCGTTGGAATTCGCAGCTAATGGCCAAACGACAACTCGTGAAGGAGGAAATCACAGAGCAAGGTAGGAAGTCGATAGAAGTGCTCGAGCATGGGTAGCCAATGACACTGCATAATCCATTTGGCATCCCCTACCTATTAAATCAAAATCCATGGAAGGTTAAGACATCAAAAATTGATAATAAAGGGTGCTAATCAAAACAAGTGTAAAAGGAAACAATTACCCGGAAGGATGGCTTCTTGCTGATGTGCTCGGGATCCAAAAGCCAACCCTAGAAGTTGCCAGACTCCTACACAAAATAAGAAATAGTTTCAATTCAGTTCATGTAATTAGGAATGTTGCAAAACAAATAATTGAAATAATTGTACCTCCTTGGGGATCTTAGGCTCAGCAATACTCTGCAAATCAGATGCCTAAGATTGTGAACTGGTGGAACGAGACCGTGAGCTAGTGGCCCGAGACTGGGAGGCTGAAACAGAAGGTCTCGAACTGGAAGCCCGAGACTGCGAGCTAGGGAAGACTGACCATGAGCCAGAAATAGACTAAGGTTGAGGAGTAGAAGTAAGTGACTCAGAAATAGAAGTCTGCGTCCTGAAACATGGAGCAAGGCCGTGGGTAAGGGTCTGTAAGTCGAACACTCCTAAAGATCGAGAACCAGTAGCTGAGCTCTGTCCCACAGTTTGAGATTGTGGTCCTCCAACCGAACCTAGAGTAATAGTCCAGGAGCTCGAGGCACCCTAGACTGCCTATGTGTCATCTCCACTACCCTTTGAGCTAGACTGCAGCTAAAGGCCAGCTTAGTAAAATAGATATGCAAAGAGGTAGGTAAAGTCAAAGCTACAAATGGTTTGTCAAATATTGTGACATATGGGCCTGATTATTCATTTTTATTGTAAACCATGTAATTATTTGCAATATTGTGTATAATGGTTTATTAATGGATAATCTATTGTTTCTTGGTTGTGTGAGGTTGTGGTTGGCTTTCTGTGCATCAGCTTGTGATTTAGGATCCATGTGGAGTCCGATTTGAGGATACACAGTTGCCTCGATTTGCGTGTCTATCTTTTCTTCCATTCTTTTCCTTCTTTTTCTACTTCCTTTCCTTCCTCTCACGAGCCGCATACTTTTCTCCCCGTCCCCTTTGTAGGATACTAAGGCTTCTCTAGAGGGGGGGGGGGGGGGGGG
>JAMKQA010123062.1:0-11182 GCA_024699735.1 Posidonia australis | reverse complement strand
CAAAATCCTCTCGGTTGGAGAAGTGGATCAGAAGATGACGCTGGTCGAGAGCCACCGGAAAGATGCCATCCTAGAAGGACATGACTTTCGTCATAGCAGTGAGCACCTCCATCAGGGAAGGACGGCCAGAAGAGAACTTGCCGATCAGGGTCTAGGCGAATGGGGAGGCCATCTGAGAGACCTCCTCAGCGGAGAACTAGATGACTTCATCTCCATCCAGGAGAACCGTCTGACGGACGGGGACCCCTGGGAAGGAGGGGGCTCTATGGGTTTCTCGGGTGGCAGTCGCGAAGGAGAGAGTGCGAGGCTTCTCCGCAGCTGACCTAGGCTTATTAAAGATCAACGGAGAGGCCAGGGGGTCAACAGGAGGGTCGTCTAGCGACCGAACGGACGCACCAGGAAGGGACATCCTACCGCCCCAAACCTAGTGCTAGATCGAGCTCCGGAGAGCTGACCCAGCCCCAGGAAGCAGGAAGGAGAGGAGAGGGGGCACACCCAGAAAAGAGGGGGCCAGGAGGAGAGGCAGCATGGCAGAGAGCGGGCGTGCCAGGCAGGAGAGCAGGCGCCGCCGGAACAGTCGCATGCAGAGCACTAGGGGATTTTGTGTTTTAATTAGGGCTTATGGTTTTAATTTAGGGTTTTTGGTTCTATTAATTAAGGTTTTAAATGATTTAGATGGATTTTGACTTTAATTAGGGTTTTCACTTAATTAATTGGGTTTTAAATAGATTTTAAGTGGATTTTATTTGATTTTGACTTGAATTAGGGTTTTTGTTTGATTAATTGGATTTTAAGTTGATTTTATTTGATTTTGACTTGAATTAGGGTTTTTGTTTGATTAATTGGATTTGAAATATTTTAAATGTGTTCTGTTTTGGTTTTAATTTTAATTAGGTCAGAGTGGGCTAGTGTGGGCCTGAATGGGCTTGTGTGGGCTTAAGTGGGCTAGGGTTTTGGTGGTCGCAAGCAGAGCATCATCTAGAGGAGCTTGCTGCCAAGTGACTTCAAGATCGGAGTGTCTACACTTATATTATCCAAGGTGAGAGAGTTGTCCCTTTTCACTAAGCCTTGGCCTTTTGAGGACTTAGGACTTCCTATTAGCTTTAATTGATCATTATCTCCCTTATTTACTTAATTCCTGAGTTTCTAGGTCTTCCAGTCCCTTGCCTATGTGTGGAAGAGTGGGGGAGACTTAAGGTTCAACAAGCTCTCAACGTCGGTTATAGCCTTTGTGTCACTTGTCGGTGGTTGGCCCTAATGCGCCTGTAGCTAACCCAGGGGTGTTTGGCTTTCATTTTTCTTTTTCTTCTTTTTTCTTTTGAGGTTCCCCTTTCTAGTTATTTTTTAGTAGATGTTCGCTTATCACCGCCTTCTCGGACTTATGCTATGACAATACATTTACTTATTTGTCGGTTATCTTACCCCATTTTAAGTACCTGCCTATCACTATCTTCTCGAACTTATGCTATGACGACGTACCTTACTTTTGTGCTCTCTCCTCTTTTGAGAACTTTCTAAGTTGTTTGGTTTTGACGTACTCGTCCATCACTACCTTCTTGGACTTATGCTAGGACACCACGCTGTACAGGGCGAGCGGCTTTTATGATAAGCCTAAGCTCTGAGTCTGCTTTGCTTTATCTCCATATGCAGGTGTATGTGTAGATAGGACAAGGTTAAGGTTACCCTAGTCGCTCAGCTTCCTTTCTATGTAGAAGAAAGTTTTCTTCCTTGACTGGTGCTAGGTTCTCTTTAAGCTTTTAACATGTTGATTGAAGGATATACTTCTAGAGTACATGTAACGTCCATGGATCTAAAGAGATCTCAAGTCATCTAACCTGATGATGGACCTTCTTTGGGTGTTACAGTCTTTGCTCAGGAAAAACCCTAGATAATATGTTGGCAATTCTACTTAATGCTATAAGTTGTCTGGCGTATGACTCATACTCATCATTCATCTTTATTATTATTATCTTTATTAGTATTATAAAGTTTAACCTAGCATATAAAGAAATGACAAAGACAAATTAAAGGAAATTGTGTGGATGCTACTTTCGGATGGGAAAGAGAGGGGAGGAAGAAGCAAAACCACAAATCACAGATAAGGAAAAAAAAATTAGAGTCGCCACCTAGTCTATTATGAAAGGAACCGAAAGACGGGGAAAACTAGAGATAAAACGGTAGATAAACACACAAATAGAAGATAAAACACAATGAGAAATGCGAAATATGGAAAATCCATGCCAATGGACGCGACACAAAGGCCATTGCGAGCCAAAGAAAGGGGAAAGACTCTTGTTACGCATGGGAAAAGTGTTAGATACCCCCATACGCCCGACGAATCGGTCTTTCTCGGCTTGCTCAACCACTTGTGTGGCCTATGTTGGCATGTAGATGCTGATTTGTGTTTGCCTTTAAGCCAAATGATGCAAGGATGCAAAGAACATGATGTGATAACTACAATAAGAAAGGAATCAGAGAAGAAAACAAACATGGATGCAAGGGATTTTATGAACAAGTAGGGGGGCTCAGTTTGATGAGACTTCTCATTATCTAAGAAAATTGAGCAAAATTCCAAATGAGAAAACAAATGCATGGCAGTAAAGAGTAACAAACAAGGATCACACGAGATCAAGCTATATCACTAAACCAGAACAAGAGATAAGCAAAACATGGGAGGGCTAGGTCAACCCGTGCTCTGGATTGGGGAACTTGTGCATATAGCTCATGGTATCAACTCGAGGCCCAGAAATTGCAGTAGACGATCGACCTTCATCGCCTTCTATGAGCCACAAAGACATACAAGAAAGTATGGAAAGCATCTAGCAAGAAAAGGGGGCACACACCAATTAAAAAACATGATTAACATTGATTAAAAGGACGTGGACCATCCCTTCCACCTCCGGTCAACCTTGCTAGACTGGACGACATCGACCATGAACAAGATTGGTGAGGCTCGTTAGTCCTCTGGGGTCATAGGAGACATCAAGGGGAGTCTAGGGAAGGCTTAGGAGGCGTGCTACATGCATGCTCATGCATAGGTTGCTTTCCCCATCCAATTGAGTTCTATCGGCATCGTCCTCCCCTATCTAGCCATGATGGATGGCTAAGGACTACATGGAGGAGATGGGAGGCGAAGATTGATGGGAAGGGAAAAAGAAAGGTGCCTTCGGAAGAGCCTGGACTCACGCTCAAAGGCTGTCGACCTCACGTGGGTTGGTGGCTTTCCGCTAGTGAGATGCAAATGCATGAATGGAATGTAGAAAGAAAATAGGGAAGTAGCAGGTACACCCAAAGCTTCTGAGCAAGGAAACAAGACTAAGGGATAATGTTGGTACCTATTTGGAGGCCATTAAACTCTTCCTAGTTCGGTTGGATGAGCGTCTCTAGTGACAAGCAAGGAGAGGCAGTAGACGGTTTGGATGGATGATGCAGATTCTGAACAATGACATGGGTGGCTGGTTATGCTTGGACAAGGATGTGGGAGAAACTTGGTGGGCTGTGGTTGCTTGTTGAGGTGGTTGAAGTGTTGGGTTTTAGTAGCTATGGGTGGACATTTGCTGGATTTCCAGAAGGAAATCGGAGGTAGACGACGGGCTGAAGGACGACAGATGAGCTTGGGAAGCATGGTGAATTCACAGTGAACGTAGGGAGTGAGTAGCAAGCCAGAGATCTCATTGTAGGAGACATGACGGGGCTTAAATAGAGAGGTGTTGCAAATTCAGGCCACTGATCTCCAACTACTCTCATCCTCTGACTGAGAATCAATCAAGGGGGTTTGATAGGGAATTAAATCCACATGGGGGGACTTCATGGTCCAGATGCAATGTGGGATACACGTAGATCCAGGCCAACCAATGAGAGGCAAGAATTTTGTGGTCCCAAAGTGAATGAACAAGTCTAACCTTTGCTACTGGCACTGACCTAGGGCACCTGCGCATCCTGATCATGCACGTGGGTCACGCTATTGGGTCGTAAGTGTCTTAAGGCAGTCTGCAAGCAAGGGACACAAGTCTGATCCACCAAGCATTTAGGCCATGAATGGGCCCAAGTGAATTGGTTTTGAGCTTGGTTTGGATAATGTTGGATTATGGTTGGTGGGTTTGGGTTTTAAGTGGGGTTTTAGGTGATGAGGGTGGTTGTGTCGATCGACCATCCGAAGCAGATTCCACTAGAGTAGTTGATTGTCATCTGAGGACAAAAACTGAGGTGTTTATAGATACCCCTCCCTGAGCGAGGTCAAGGGTAGCGAGACCGATGCTCAAGGTTGAGAAGGACACCTCGCCTAAGTCTACGGGAAAACGACGCTATGGGTGTTGAGTCATTTATTCGATGAATGCACTGAAAGTCGTGACTCATTGCTAGAATGCAAATGCTGATGTAGTTACGGCTACCATGTGGATATGCAAAGCTAGAAAATGCGAGATGCTTGTTATGGATGTTGATGCTAAGGGCTGATAATGCAAGCTGACGGTTGCTAGTGCAATGCTATATGCAAAGCTAGTGAGTTGCTGCCTTACTGCAAGGGCACAACTGGTCACCAAGCAATCAAAAGGGGCACATGATGGGTTGACAGACTCATCAGCTGGATAGCTTGGGTTATCAGCCCAAAGAAGAGGGAATAAGGGCACGACAAGCTTTTGAACTTATCGATCGAGTAGAGACAGACAATTGACGGACGTCACCTAGACATTTGACAGTGTCACCAGGATAGTTTAGAGTATCAGCCCAAAGAAGGGGGAACATGGGAAGGAAAGAAAGGCTATCGGTCAGACGAACTAGGAGCCAAGCTGGAAAGAAAAGAAAAGGCTATTGCCCAGATGAAAACTGGGTGCCAAGCCAAAAGGAAAAGAAGAAGAAAAGAAAGGTTATCGGTCGAACAAACCAGGCACCAAGCCAAAAGGAGAAGAAAGAAAAGAAAAGAAAGGCTATCAGTCAGGTAAAACAGGTGGCAAGCCAAAAGAAGAAGAAAAGAATAGAAAAGAAAAGACTATCGACCAAACAAACCGGACACCAAGCCAAAGGCATAGCTATCGGTTGGATGAACTTGATGCCAAGCTAAAAGAAAGGGGGCTATTAGCTAGACAAACTAGGCACCAAGCCAAAGGCATAGCTATCAGTCGAACGAACTAGGTGCCAAGTTGAAGGAAAAGAGGGCTATTGGTCGAACAAACTGGGTGCTAAGCTAAGGGCATAGCTATTAATTGGATGAACTAGGCACCAAGCTAAAGGAGGAGGGGTTATTAGTTAGATGAATCGAGCACCAAGCCAAAGGCACAGTTATCTGTCGGACGAACTGGGCACCAAGCTGAAGGAAAATAGGCTATCGACTAAAGGAATCGGGAGTCAAGCCAAAGGCACAGCTATTTGCCAGACAAATCAGGCGCCAAGTTGAAGGAAAAGGGGCTATTGGCCAGACGAATCGAGTGCTAAGCTGAAGGAAAAGGGGCTATTGGCCAGACGAATCAGACGTCAAGCCAAAAGCACAGCTATCGACTGGACGTCAAGCCAAAGGCACAGCTATCGATCGGACAAACCAGGCACCAAGCTGACGGAAAAAGGGGCTATCGACTAGATGAATTGGATGCCAAGCTAAAGGAAGAGAGGCTATCGATTGGACGAACCATACGCCAAGCCAAAGGCACAACTATCAGCCAGACGAACGTGGTGCCAAGCTAAAGGAAAAGGGGCTATCAGTTGACGAACTAGGCGCCAAGCCAAAGGCATAGCTATCAGTTGGACAAATTGGGTGCCAAGTTGAAGGAAAAGGGGCTATCAGCTGAATGAACCGAGAACCAAGCCAAAGGCACAACTATCGGTTGGATGAACCAAGTGTCAAGCTGAAGGAAAATGGGCTATCGACCGGACGAACCAGGAGCCAAGCAAAAGGCACAACTATCGGCTAGACGAACCAAGTGCCAAGCTAAAAGAAAAGGGGCTACTGGCTAGAGGAACTAGGCACCAAGCCAAAGGCACAGCTATCGGTCAGATGAATCGAGCGCCAAGCTGAAGGAAGAGGGGCTATTGGTTGGACGAACCGGACGCCAAGCCAAAGGCACATCTATCGGCCAGACAAACCGGGTGCCAGGCCAAAGGCACAGCTATTGGCCAAACAAACTAGGCCCCAAGCTGAAGAAATGGGTGGTAGAAAACTCGGTAAGCTAGTGGACTTGCCGAAAAGAGACAGTAAGACTGTAGCCTTGAGGGCCGGAAGAGAGATGGAAGAGAGCTACTGTTGAATCGAGTTTAGCTCCTTCCAAAGGCCCACTGCAACCTTGACATGGTCGGAGCAAATATGTAATATGGCTGAATTGGCTGAACTGTGCTCGAGGTTGATTTTGAGGACTGCTTTCTTGGTGCTTAGGAAGCTTCGATTGGCTAATGAGGCTCAAATACTTTCTACGCAACAGTAGGGGCATCATTGCAATTCTTGGTCGTCGAGACAGAATTTGTAGTGGGTTGCCCAAATAACTCTGTAGTAACCCTAACCTTGGCTGAGGGTAAAGAAAAAAATACTACGTGCATCTCAACTAGTAGACAAGGCATACTCATCTCCATGTAGGAAGATAAGGGCATTGTGGTAGTTTGCTCTAGGTCATGGCACTTTGGCTGCTTCTAGGTGCGAACCCAGCTTTGATGTACGAGGGACATCTTGATTTGTCATTGATGCACACATTTGGTGGTTTGCTTCGGCGATGATCGAGGACCTTTTAGTAGTTTTGAAAACTATGGGGTCTGATATGCAAATTTCGCTGGACTATTCCTTTGAATTGAACTATTAGTCTGCATGCTATGCTTATGTATCATCCAAGCCTCCGAGAACATTTAGTTGGCTCTGAATGCATCAAATCAAGATCCAACTAGGGCACAAAACTTCTGGGGGTCTCCTTGCAAATTTTCCCACCTTGGGACACTTAAGAATTTCTTGAGACCGAGTGCTTTAAGCAAACTACCCAACGTTAAACCGTGTCCCTTGGAAGTGTTTCTGCAGGTCGAGACTAGCAAGAGAGCACACTTTTGGCTTGTAGATAAGTTCAAGGATCTATTTGTAATTTTTGAAAATTATGCTAAAACTTCGCAAAACTAGCCATTCAGACAGATTTTGGAGACGATTCTTGACATGGAAAGTCTACTAGGGTCCTGGAAATTACGCGGATATTTCTTGGACTTCTAAAATTTTTTTGGAATAAAAATTGACTAAATGCTATTTGAGGAGATGGAAATTTTTGCAAAGTTGCGGGACCCACTAGCGGTTATTACTACTGTGAACAGATGCTTTGATAGCTGAATGCTTTTTCATATTCGTGATTTTTTGGCAACCGTAAGTTGCAACGCGTGGTGTCGTATGATTTCTCACACTTTGCTAGATTCTGTACTAATGAGTTGATCCTGAGTTCATGAAACCGATCTTTAATGCAGCTTGATACAGGGATTGCTTGTTTTTTCTGCTTTGCTAAACAAATCCGTCAAGACATGTACTTGCCAATCAGACTTTTCCTCTCAGAATCCATTCTAGTTGTGACCATGTTTGTTCGAGAATCAGGCATAGAGTCGCGTCAGAGGGAGGAAGCTATAGTGACTACAAAATTGGGATGTCTACACTATCAATTCATGCACATGTATGTTACTTGTGCGCTAAGTCATGTATAATCTCTGTATAAATCATTCCCCAGCATTTTATATATATTTAGGTACATTTTCATGCATTTTACATAGTTTTTTTTATTGCACTTGCACATCATTCCATCCTTTTAGGTAAGTCTGCATTCTATATGATTTTTTATGGATTTTTCCTCAGTTTGTTTTCGGGTTCCTTCGCTTGACATTTGATTTGATTTCCATTATTCCACATTTTTGGATTTTTCAATTTTATCTGGATTTTATTGCCCAAGGACATACATGAATTGACTTAAAGGCTCACATTCGTCTAATTACGGATTATTTTCCCTTTGTTGATTTTACGACAATTTTCATGATTCTAATGATTCAAGTGGACCCCACTTTTGATCCCTTTGATATAGTATGGTTTTTCTGAACATTGTTTCCAGAAACATCGTCATTTTATGTGATTTTCTTCATTGATCACTATTTGCCTATTTTACGTGGAATTCTTTGCAATTTTTTCACTTTGATTTCCGTGATGTTTCCTATGATATTGATGATTTGGGTCAATCGCATTTTTGATTCTCTTGAGGTCTGTATGATTTTTTGGGTCATTCTCGCAAAAGACATCGTCATTTCATGTGATTTTCTTTATTATTTCCTATTTCGTTATTCTGTCATTTTGTGTGGGTTTCTTTGTAGTTTTTGTATACATCTTGCACATCCATCTAGTCATGACTTGGCACTCATATTAGCATGATTAGAGCACAATTTAGGCTTAGCAAGCATTCATTTAATATTTAGCAAGCGAATTGGATTAGAAAGATCGAGTTTTTCGGGCGTACGGGAGTGCCTAATACCTTCTCCATACGTAACAAGAATCCTTACCCATTTTCTTGGTTTGTAGACATTTGGTCTTTTCATTTACATCATATGCATTCATCCTTTTTTGTGGTTTTCCTCGTCTTTCCATTAAAAGATTAGGTGACGACTCCGATTTTTTTGTCTTATCTTATCTTACGCCTTCGCCATCCTAGCATGGTTGTGGCCTCCTTCCATTGGTGCGACTTTGCGTCAGATTCCTAGGCAGGCATAGTCACAGAAGTAGTGACTCCGCTAGGGAGTAGCAGATTCTAGCTTTCAGGTTAGTCATTTTTCGCTTGCTTGATTGTTATTTCTGAGGCTTTGGTTTCACATGTTTGCTTGTTTGCCTTGCTTGTGCTTGTTTGCTTACTTAGCGTGCTTTTCATACTTTCTTTTACACATTTGCTCTGTCATTGCACTCACATGCCATATATCTTGCCTTTTGATTTGATGGGTGTTTTCTTTTCACAATCATGATGCCACGATGCTCGCACATGCCATGATCATGCCTTTTGATTGTTTTTTGCTTATTTGTCTGCCTTACTTGTGTGTTTTCATCTCCTTTCGCATTTAACATGATTTGGAAAGTAGAGACATATTTGTTTCCCCTTTCTGGTTTAAAATAAAACACGTAAACTCAGAGAAACAATTAATAAGGCAAAACTAGAGACCAATTCAAACTCTTTCCCATTGGTAAATAAAACACAAGTACAAGATACAAAAGCATATTACATGATTGATCATATAGGGCATGCTTCTTCTCCTTTGAGTCCACCTACAGTTTGCAAAGGACAATTCTAGTAGCCCGTTCTATAGCTTTGGTGTAGGACTTGTTGCTAGTTTGTCCCCCTTGTCCAAGGTCGTGTCGGTGTTAGTAGAGGGTACAACTTGATGCTACTACAGGAGATGAGGCCACCAACGCACCACCCGTTCACTGTTTGTGCTTTGGCTAGGATTTAGAGCGGGGAGTTTGCTTTCTAGCCTGAGTTGGAGACCCATTTACCCATGTGTGATCCCAAAGTAAATAGCCTGGTAGGACACACTAGATTGGCGAGAAAGAGCATAATAGACGCATCCATGTGCATGAATGTCATTCACGTCACTTTAATAACTGCATCTTGTTGCTGGTTTTAACACAGGTAGTTTTCTTTTTTCCCAGGATAGAGCATGAGTTCCTTAACCAGTGCTCGGGCGTTCCTGCCTTGATTCCCCTGTTTGCGACACTTCGTTGTTGATCATCTTTTCTTGGGTTATTTGTCGCTTTGATGATAGCTCATCCTAGGATTCATCCCCTTATTTGCCACCGTAGTCCCATTCGCATCCGTTCTCGGTTAGCTATGGCCCAGCACATCAGCGAGCCTCTCTCCACCACTGTTGCTCAAGAGGGCACTTCATTTTCGATACCTCCTACCCTTATTGTGACTTTAGCTGTCCACTTTGTCCCTTTCGTTCATCACGAAGGTTCTGTCCCCTACACCATAGGACATCCATAAACCTTGGTCGGTCTGGAGCCAGGCATTGAATCTATCTCGGTGACCCCTGCTCGGGTTTCAGATGTATCACTGACGGCCTCGCTCCCTCAGGGTCCTTTTTCTTTTAGCACTTAGCCCACTGCGACGACCTTCCTTGCAGGTTCCCTGCCTCCAGGGCAATCTATATCTATTTCATCTTTGACATTGGGACCTTTGACTGTGCCTCCCCTCACTATCCCTAAGGGATCTCTTGCAGCACAGGTAGAATATCTGTTGGCCCTCGCCTAGAAGATCGAGGGCATGACCTTTGCTATCCAGTCCGCTATGGACCCCACCGTTCCTGAGGTTCCTCGGCAGGCTACTCCAGTGTTCCAGGCATCACTTTCTACACCACCACCTCAGCTTTCACCCCAGCTCCTGACTGCACCCACATTAGGTATGACACCACTACCTCAGACACACTGCCTCACTACACAGAATTCTACTCCAATATCTAGTGGCCAGCTCCTCGGGTTGATTGGAGTACAACATCCACAGAGCCTGTAGTCTAGCGTCGTATCGTTGCAGTGGCTGTTACTCCCACATTCAGCACCCACTGTCACACAGCTATCTGCTCATCCTCCTATCACACACCATCAAGTTCAGGCATCCTCATTCCTACAATCACATTCAACACTTATGCACGGATATGCTAGCCATCATGCCACAGCACTAGGAGGCACGATGGTGGACCAGAAGGAGCACTTAGGTGCGACCCACACAACATAAGTGGTCGTTCCCCCTGCTGCATCACCCTCGTCGGCAGTAGCACCAGATACCCTCCACTTGAGGGTGGGTGACTTGGAAAGAGTACTTTGACAAGTGCAGGGAGGTGATTGCCAACCCTACGGATTCCGAGACCTCTGCTATTTCCTAGAGGTGACACTCCCATTGCATTTTCAAATCCCAGACTTTGAAAAGTATAACGGTAAGGGTTGCCACATTTCACACCTTAGGGCATATTACGGAGACCTCGCTCAGCTCCAAGCTAACGAGAGGCTGCTGATCCGCCTTTTCCAGAAGAGTCTCATTGGTTCAGCCCTCAAGTGGTTCACGTTGCTTGACATGGGATCGATTAAGACTTGGAACAACCTCTCACAGGCATTCATGGATCAATATGCTTTTAATCTCGACTTGGTCCAGAAGAGGGAGGACCTTGTCGCCACCAGACAGAAACCCCATGAGCTGTTTGGGGAGTACGTCAATCG
>JAMKQA010123057.1:0-10628 GCA_024699735.1 Posidonia australis | reverse complement strand
TTTTGTATGACTCAAATTTATATTTTGAGAGATATTTGATTGAGTTTTAAGTTAATAATTATGAAATTATCAATGTCTGCTTTCCTTTGAAATCTGTTGATAAGCATAAACACCTATATTCTAGTTTCCTTTGTTTTCCTGAATAGGCACAAACAACAGGAAGCTTAGTCAACAGGAAATCAGTTTCTCTTACTTTCCATTTCCTTGTAAATCCTGTTGACTATGGAATTCTATTTTCTGTCAAATTTTGCGCACAAATAGGCCCTTAGATCCATACCAATGTGCTGACACCAACCCCTCATGGTTCCATAGTGGCAACCACGGTCGTATCTGACAATTGGTTTCATTGGAGTATCATACTCCTACCACATTATCGACACCTAACTCTCATAGCTCCAGAACACATTATTATTTTCTTTTTAAAACTCTTAGGTTTTCTTTTTAAAACCATTACTCATTGTCTTTTCTTTGTAGGGAATCATTCCCAAGCCAATCATGACCCTCCATTGGGTTCCAAACTAAACATCATACAAAAACCAAGCGTTCATATTTATTATTGGGTCTCATGTTCAAAAATCACATCAAACCCCACATTAATCAATTTCTTTCATTTTTGGGGCCTCAGGCTCAAAACCATATTCAATTTCATTATTGAATTCTATACTCCTGCATGCCATTTACATGGGGAATACCTCATTAACATTTGTCCATTATCCATTCAAAACCATTTATTTTTCACTTTCCAAAAACATTTGTTCATTTGGGTCAAGGGTGTAGTTCGATAGACCAAACCATAATCTTTCGACTGAAATCTCCTCACTCGGTTGTCCAAAAATAGCCAGTCATCTGGAGCTACTTGATTTTAGTCAACCAAAATTACACAGTCATCCGAATTCCTATCAGATTCCCTTTTTTTAGTCAAAAACGGGCGATCGATCCTTCTGCCGGTCATTCGAAATTTCCTAACTCGGCTAACCGAAACCTTTCGGTCATCCGAATCAGTAACTCAGAGCACATCTGGGCAGTAAATCGGCATACCAAATCCAATTCAGTATGTCGTTTTCTGCGATTATAGAAAACGACCCAACTCTATTGCTCAACTCTTCTTCTCATTGGGAGTGAGTGGCGGAACTAGTAAACATGCCACATAAATCTTACATGAAACATGGGTTGTAGATTCTCAAGTCTACTTCAAAACCCCTCAAATCATTTTCAAATCCATCAAGCACGCTTCTTACAATAAAATTACAAAGACATGAGGCACATTTCTACTCTACTGTAGCATGCATACCAAAAACTTGCATAAATTCACAAAAAATCGTCCTAACGATAGGATCTCTACATATACATACATTCCATTCCACACATTTCTATCATTTTTCCATGATTTATCATGTTTTAATTCTCATTTTCATGCATTAGGGCCATTAAACTCAAAATGCAGAACGAGAGAGAGGGAAGGGTCGCGTACTTCTTACAGCACTTTGACGACTTTAAGCCTTCCCACGTGTCACGTCCTAAATTTTCCACAATAATTTAAAACAATTAAATTACGGGAAAATTAAAGCCAAACAGTAAATATCTCACTACCAGAAACCTATGTGTGTGGCTAGAAGACTCCAGACTATATGCACTACACTAAACGTCTGCATGTCTACAACTGCAAACTAAAACCACAAGGAAAACACGAGTGACCAAAGTCACATAGTACACACCCCGAGGAAAAATCACGGAAAACAAAATTATAATCAATTTTCCTTTTAAATTCATTTCGTAAACCATTTTCTCAAAACCTCATAAACCAGGCCTACACCGGCCAAAACCACAACTCAAGCGCTACTAGCCCAAAGCCATTAGCAAAGGCTCTTAATGGTCAAAACTAAACATTGTGAGTCGGGAAACCCGACACCAGGCAACTTAACTCTAGCCACACGCAGTCCGCCAAGGAGCGACCACTGCGTTCTGTACTGCAACGGTGTGCCAACCTATGTAGGAGCCAACCACCGTCCCGTGATTCTCCCACCTGGAGAACCCTCACAAAGCCAACCCCTCTTTGGGAAGGTTGTCCTGTCTCTCAGGACGCTACCAGCTACGGGGCACGTGTCCCACCCGCACTGGCCACCACAAGGTCTGCCTCCTCACGGCGTCCTCCACACACGGTGCCCAGGAGGAAGTGTCATACCTTCACACCCGACGACACCCGAGCCTCAGTGCTTATAGCGACAGCAGGAGTATCATACCTCCCCGTCATGCCACGAAACACCTCAACCCACGGACCACAACCCTAGCCTCAAGACGATAGTCAAAGAGTCTCATATCTCTAGGACCCGACGCCCCTCAGCCTTAGGTATCTTGGCCCCCGACCTCAATCAAGGAGTCGAGCCCAACCACCAGAGAATGTCATCACATTCCCTAATCCAGACGATACGGTCCCACATTGTCTCAGTCAGCACATAGAAAATCAGGAAAACATTTTTCCAAAACAGGCCAACTATTTCTTTGAAATCCATTTCCAAAATCACTTTTCATATCTTTGAAAATTCTCCAAAACCTCGGCAAAGCGACGCGTCAGGTGTCCTAGGGAACCACCATTGATGACCCACAATCCCATCTTATAGGGACAAAACACAACAATCCAGAAAGCCCTCGAAAAACACATTTTATAAGTATATTTGGGCCTAGAATCGGCATACCGAAAATAGGTCTGGTATGTCAAAAATCCCTGGTTCTGTAGACCGATCGGGATCGATCGACCGAATCAGGTCAACGTTCAACACTCAGGCCAAATTCAGTATACCGAAACTGGCTCGGTTGACCGAAATCTCCTGATTCGGACGACCGTCTAAAATCGGATGACTGAATTTCGATCAGAGGATCTAATCTGACAGGAAAACGGCATACCGAAATGGTTTGGTATGCTGAATTCTGCGAAAAATAGAAAATGACCCAAACCCTATCATCCGAAATCGCCCCAACTGGGACCTCCGATCGGACCTCCTAAACAAGTACCAAAAATCTTGCATAAAACATAAGATGTAGACTCTCGAGCTTACTTCAAATCCCAACAAATAAAACTAAAATCCATTCAATATGCATTAAGATATAAAATCGGAAAGGCCGAAGGGTCAAAAGGACCCAAAACGCACTAATCGCCATAAATGTCCATAAATTCACCATAAATTCTCATAAAATCACAATAAATTATAGGAATGTAAATTTACCTGTATTTCTTACAATCCTAGCATTTTCTACTAATTCCATGCTCTCTATTACATGAGGTGGAGGTGCGTACCTGAAAACGCCTCTAGCGATCTTCAGTCGACTCCGGCGAATTTCGACGACCACAGCCTCACCACATTCTCAGAGACACTCCTCCCAAGCTCCACGCGCCACACGAACCACTGCAGCCCTTTCGCTTCTCTCCCTTAGTCTCTCTCTCTTGACGCGTGATGCAAGGGAAAGACAAGGGAGACGAGTGGAAGGAGAAGGGGAAAAGAAGAAGAGGGTGGAGGAGGAAGAGTGCAGAGGAAAAAGGAAAGGTGGGGGAGGAGAGAGACGCACCCGAGGAGGAGAAGGGAAGAAGAAGAAAGGAGGAGGAGACAGCGATGAGCGACGGAGGAGTGCGGTGCGGCTTATAAAGCCTGCACACATAGTAGTTGGGAGCATGTTCACCGACACATTTCAACCATCGACACACCGCACAAGCAACCAACCACACCGCCCAACCACCAACCACAAACAACGGCCCACGAGTGCGGGCCCCACGCGGACCCACACTCGAGTCCCACATGCACAGTGCTACAGTGCACAGTGCCAAACTAGGCACAGGGACACATGAACAGAAGCCGACCCACAAGGCCAAGCCCAAAAGCATAGAACCATACAATGGGCCTCAGAACAGTAACACCCGTCCAGGAATAAAATTCATAAAATGTAAATAATTACAAAATGAATTTTACGGGTGTTACACCACGACACACCTCCGGCAAACTCTAGCCTTCCTTGACCTCTGATGAAGTAGCCTCCACTGGAGCACCACACACCTCTCTTTCTCTCCACTGGTTCCCCCTCCTCCTCACTTGATTCTACTACCACTGCCTCCTCTCCCTCATCCTCCCCTCTTCCTTATCTCCTTCTCCCCCCTTGAATCCTATCGGTCACTAGTCCAACCACGCTGGCAACAGAGGGGACAGGACGAGCACGAGTCGCGTGATGAAGGAGGAAGAAAAAAAAGGAAGAAGAGGGAGAAGAAGAAGGCACATTAACAAGGGCACTGTGCTTAGGTTGACTGGAGTCCAACCAAGGTCCCACACACATAGGCACAACACCAGAACCACACAATCAAGGAAACACACCAACTCAGCCACACAGAGAGAAAGAGACCACAAACAACCATTAACACACTTGATTATCCAATAATAAATCATTTACTCAAATATTACAAATAATTCATGGTTAACAATTAAAAATGGATAATGAGGTCTAGGTGTCACAGGAACGAACGTCTGCTCAAGTACTGATGCAAAGTTCTCTCCTTTTGACCGAGTAGCAGTCCGCTATGGACGTTTGCCTGAGGTTTTGAAGCTTAATAAACCTTAGATTCAAGGCATTTTTAACAATTTGCTCCTTGACAGACCATGATATATGAGTAGAGTCAAGATAAATTCAATAACCATTGGTAGAACACCGGTCTATTGGGGACATAGTCCAATTTGAATCACTCTAAGCCGTAAGAAATAATGATCCTAGCCTTATATGCAAAATAACTAAGATACCTCCTTTGAGAAACCTTAGAATCCTCTAATAGCGTAGAAGTGTACATGAGTTGAATCTTTTAGAAATTGACATACTTGATTCACAACAAAAGAGATATTTTGGTCTTGTAAGAGTGACATATTGCAAAGCTCCAACAATACTTTTGTATAAAGTAGGGTCATGTAATAGTATACCATCTCCAATAGTAAGCTTCTGCACAAGAGTAGGTGAAGATACTGGTTTACAACCACTCATGTCAGATTTTACTAATACTAATAGGTTTGATATATACTTTAATTACTTAAGAAAAATTCCTTGAGAACTTCTTTGTACTTCTATCCCTAAAAAATAGGAAAGTGCACCAAGATCTTTCATGTTAGAGGAAGAGCCCAGGTCAGTAATAAGAGTTGATATCCAAGTACTATTGTTTCCAATTAGGATGATATCATCCACATACAACAAAAAATATTCTAGAATTCTATTTGCATTATAAATGAAAAAAGAAGGATCAGAAGTAGAGATAACAAATCCCAAATCAACAAGCTTATTAACAAAACTTTTCATAACATGCTCTTGGTGCCTATCTTAAACCATATATTGATTTATACATTAAACAAATAGAATTAGGCTGTTCAGAATCAACAAAACCTTGAGGTTGAGCCATGTACATTGTCTCTTGAAGATCACCATGTAGAAAGCGCACTCTACATCAAGTTGGGATAAAGACCAGTTCAAAGAGACAACAATTGTTAGTACTACTCTAATTGTGGTGTGTTTGGCCACTAGATTGAATGCTTCCACAAAATCCACACTCGGTTGTTGATTAGAACCTTTAGCAACTAATCTTGCTTTAAATCTACTAGTACTTCCATCAAAATTTCTCTTAATTTAATAGACCCACTTGCATCCTACAATATTCATGTGAGTCTCATAGGGTAGTAATGACCAAGTGCCTTGTTGTTGTAAGGCAATAAATTCTAAATCCATGGTAGTCCTCCAAGCATTAGTTTTAACAGCTTGAGTGAATGTAAATGGTTCTTTTTCTATAGAAGCTAACAAAGCACTAGGTAGGGGGTGTTTGGTACTAAGAAATACCTTCTTCTTAGAGATACCATATTTGTATATAGTAATCATTGGATGATGTGAATTAAGAGAGACTGATGATTGAATAGGAATAGAAAGCTTTAAATCTACTAGTACATCCATCAAAATTTCTCTTAATTTAATAGACCCACTTGCATCCTACAATATTCATGTGAGTCTCATAGGGTAGTAATGACCAAGTGCCTTGTTGTAGTAATTTATATCTACTAGTACTTCCATCAAAATTTCTCTTAATTTAATAGACCACTTGCATCCTACAATATTCATGTGAGTCTCATAGGGTAGTAATGACCAAGTGCCTTGTTGTTGTAAGGCAATAAATTCTAAATCCATAGTAGTCCTCCAAGCATTAGTTTTAACAGCTTGAGTGAATGTAAACGATTCTTTTTCTACAGAAGCTAACAAAGCACTAGGTAGGGGGAGTTTCGTACTAAGAAATACCTTCTTCTTAGAGATACCATATTTGGTTCTAGTAATCATTGGATGATGTGAATTAAGAGAGACTAATGATTGAATAGGAATAGAAGGATCAATGGATTCTAATGATAGATTAATGGGAAAAGGAACTGAAGACTCAATTGAAGAAGGAATAGAAAATGAAGATTCAATAGGAATGGAAGAACTAAGAGGAGAAGTATTTGGAATAGTAGAATCAGAAGAGTTAAGAAAAGATCATGAACAAGTTCAATTGGAAACAAAAGAAGAGGCCCAAACAGTATCACAAGAATTAGGAAGCTAGGATGACACATCATTAGTAGATTGAGAAGTTACAAAAATATAATTTAGATAATTAAAAGGAAATGTATTCTCATCAAAAATAACATGTCTACTACATTTTCCCAAATTGAACATCTAAACATCTATATAACCTTTATGAGTAAGACTATATCCTGGAGAAACACATTTACTTGATCTATATTCAAGTTTATGAGATATATAAGGTCTAAGCTAAGGAAAACATAAGCAACCAAATACTTTAAGAATATTCATATCTGAACTTTTTGAAACAAGACTTGATATGGAGAACAGTTGAATCTTTCTACTGTTGGCATTCCACTGATAAGAAAACCAATTGTAGAGAAGGTTTCCACCCAAAATTTTCTTGGAACTAACGATTTAGCAAATAGTGCAAGAGAAGTTTCCACGATATGTCTATGTTTTCTCTCTACAATCCCATTTTACTAAAGGGTATAAAGACAACTCATTTGATGATTAATTCCATGAGTTTGCATAAAAGAAGTCAAAGCTTTATTGTTTAATTCACGACCACCATCATCTCTTAATATCTTAATCTTGGATTCAAAAAGACTCAACTTGAGGAACAAACGCAATGAAAACATTGATGAAATTAGATTTGAATTTTAATGGAAATAACCAGCAATATCTATTGAAATCATCTATTATTAATGCATAATATATGTATCCAAAGACAAAAACAATAGGTGTAGGACCCCAAAGATCACAATGCAGGAGTTCCAAAGGTCTTTAAGAAATTGAATGGGACAACTACAAAGGAAGCCTATGACTTTTGCTAACTTGACAAGAAGAACAAAGACTTATAACTTTCTTATTTTGAATAGAAAGAAATGAAAGTTGCTTTGACAAAATTACTGAGGAAAGATGACCAAACCTATAATGCCACAAGTTAGCAAAAACATCCTTGGCAAGGCATGCGTTAGGATCAACTTTGGAGATAGACTTGGAGTACAATCCATCTACAATTGCACCTTGGTCCACAATCTTCTCTATGGCCCTATTCTTGACATAAAAGTTAGATTCATCAAACTTGAAGTAACAATTATTATCTTTGGAAAAGCATTTGATAGATAGAAGATACAAGAAGCCCTAGGACAATGAAGAATATTTTTGAGATAGAACTTAGAATCAGGCATATGAAGAACAGTAGAACCAACATTAGAAATTAACAGGCCTTGGTCATTACTATAACGCCCCTAGTATCACATACTAGCATCAAACTACCCAAAACAATCCAACAAATAAATAACTTATCAAAACTTGCAGGAAATTTTATTAAATAATTAAATAACTGAAAAATAAAGTTCAACAAAATCTATTTCTACCTAGAATTTGTGGTGTGCGGCGACATAGTGTCAACTATGTGCATTAGGTTGGACTACTGCTTCATAATTTACACCTGTAAGAAAAACCAACACAAACAATCTTGAATGACATCTAATTGTCACCTAGTATACACAAGACAAACAAAGCAACAACAAATTGAGAACCAGAGCTAAAGGCAAACTGTTCCTAAACAACCTAGCTACCTCTCTTGATAGTCCCAAGCTAGAAGTCTACAAAGGTACCAAACTCTGCAAAGTTCTATAGTAGAGAAACACAAATTCTTTTTTAAGCATGTCTTTCAAAACCATTATCACTTTTCCTTTAAAATGCATGCATTCTTTTGAAATCCATAATGCATCCTTGGAGTGGCTAATCTATGCTTGTCCAAGTCTAGAAACAACCACAAAACCACATCTAAAAACCAAGGTCTTTTTTTGATCGAAGATAGAAAAGTCTAAATTCAAGCATAGAAAACTGTAATACACGCACCCAACATAAAAACCTATCGCGTAATTATGGCCACCAACGATCGACTAGCCAACAAACAGTCACCGAAGCACACTACATTGCCATTGTGAGGACGTGTCCTTTAGTTTGACCACCTAAAGTTATGCTTGAGGCCATGTCCTTTCAGTTTAACGACCTTAGGTTACACCTGAGGCCATGTTCTTTCAGTTTGACCACCTTGGGTTATGTTTTAGGCCGTGTCCTTTCAATTTGACAACCTTGAGTTATACATGAGGTTGTATCCTTTAGTTTGACCATCTTGGGTTACACCTGAGGTGATGTCGTTTCAATTTGACCACCTCGGGTTACGCTTGAGGCCATATCCTTTAGTTTAACCACCTTAGGTTATGTCCGAGGCATTGTCCTTTCAATTTGACCCTTCGGGTAACGTCTGAGGATGTGTCCTTCTAGTTTGACCCTCAGGTAGCGCCTATGGCCGTGTCATTCCAATTTTCCCTCCTTGGATTACATCCAAGGTCGTGTCTTTCAAGATCAATTCCTTGAGTGTTGGATCCTTATCTAGCTCAATCCTTATGCAGTCCAAAACTTCCCAAGTGTTGGATCCTTTATCCAACTCAATCCATCATGTAGATCAATATTTAGATCAAAATTCCCAAGCGTTGGATCCCTTATCCAGCTCGACCCCATATTTAGCCCAATTTTCTTGAGTGTTGGATCATTTATCCAACTCATTCAACTCAAATTCTCTTAGTGTTAGAACCTTTATCCAACTCGATTTCTTATTCAGCCTGGTGTCAGTAGGTGTTGGATCTCCTCCCCCTTCCAACTTGGTCTTGTACCCAAGTGTTGGTCCTCCCATGAGTCTGAGTGTTGGATCCCTTATCCAACTCGATCTCTTATCCAACCTTGTAGTAGTAGGTGTTGGGTCTCCTCCTCCTTCTAGCTTGGTCTTGTACCCAAGTGTTGATCCTCCCATGAATCTGAGTGTTGGATCCCTTATCTAGCTCGATCTCTTAGCCAACTTGGTGGCAGCAAGTGTTGGATCCCCTTCCTCCATTTAAAACCTCCCTAAGTCATGCTACACAGGAATTTCATCAAGCCTTGAAAATAGTTTCGTGTGTTGAAACTGAAACTATCTTCAAGGAGAGACAATCTGTAGATATTCCGTTTTGACACTTCTTTATTTTTATTAAGCTTCAGTGCATCATAACATGTATCATTTATCTTTAGAAGTCTTTTGCTTAGCCTAAATATTCTCCAAAAGTTTATTTGCAAATTCAGACCGTTAACCGCTCCCATTGCAGTGTACAACGTTATATGCATAGTTTCCAACGTTTCCCATTATACGTGTGATCTCTAGCATTTATGTTATATGTTGGATCTTAAGCGTTAACGTCTCTAGTTCTGTTCCCTGCCCTTTTAGCCAAAGTTTCCTTTTTTGGATCTAAACTAAATCTTTGTATTTTCAAATGAGTCTTCTTTCCATGTTTAGTGATGTTTATTACCTCATTAATTCACTCGTTTGACCACATTTGAATTGGTAGCTAAATTTAACAAGTTTCTGGACTGTTGATGTTAAATGTTGAGAAATAGGCATCTAACGTTAGGCCAACATCTTACACTTAACAACTCAGCAATGCCACATCAGTCACATTTTTTCTTTTGGAAAATTTTGAATTCAAATTGTTTCCTTTTTTTTTTGAAAATTCTCTTAATCGTGCATAACGTCAATTAGTCTTTGATTGTGATTGGTTGCCCAATTAATTGATGGAATATGCCTTATTTGTCATAGTTGGCTCCTAGGTGTGTTGAACACCTCATTTTTGGCGTTTAACATAGAATGTCTAGATTTGAACGTTCAACACCTATGAATTAGAAACTTTTGTTTAAAACTGTCTAATCTTACTAATTTTGGATCCTTTTACTGTTTTTGATCCTCTCATGCCCCTATAAATAATGACGCACGCTCAGCCTAAGGAGGGGACATTGACAATCATCAAAAAATTATCCAAGAAAAGAGGAAATTGTTGAGGAAGAGAGTTAGTCTTCTTCGTCTCTGAGTACGCCACATTGACTTCTTGTATCTTGCATACACATTATAAACAAAAAGAGGTTTTTCATTTTGCATGCTTCATTTTTACGCATACTTTGCATGTTATTACTAGGCATTAATAATTGTTGCAACCGGAGGGGAGGGGGGGGGGGGGGGGGGGGTAAAA
>JAMKQA010123051.1:0-11502 GCA_024699735.1 Posidonia australis | reverse complement strand
GCTTGTAGTTCGGTGTTTTGGGGGCGCGTACTGGGTGACTTAGATGTCACTCACGCGTGCTGTGTGTGTTTCAGGTGCAGACCGCGTGCAGCCAGTTTCCGATGCAGAAATCGGAGTTTCTAGCCCCGCATCGAGATCCTAGAGGAGAACCTTGGTTACAGTCTCTTTTTATTCTGTAATTAGTGTAATTAAGCTTGTGATGCTATTATTTGGTAGCGTGTCCGGGTTCGGGGCGTTACACTTGTGGTCTTTTTTAGATTCTACAAATGTCTCTTTTAAACAAAAATGGATGGTGTGTGGACTTTGAACTGTTTGGACCTCTTTTGACTCTAATATCATATTTAAATATAGACATCTCATTTAAAACCAATTAACTATGAATAAAGGGGTCTATCTATATACAACTATAAATCCAATCCTCAATCTGTTAAATGTAGGACTATTCCAATAGAAACAAAGACATGGAACTTCACATAATTAGAAAACTGAAAATACTGAAGTGATAAGATTCTTGATGTTGATCATGATTCATAATAGCTGAAATACAGCTGTCATATCTACGATATCCTGTGATTTTCTGCAACTTGCTATCACAGATTTGTTTTAGTAGAGTGGCCAACATGGTATAAAGCAATCTACTGACCCAAGTTTGACTGCTACCTTAACATTTATAGGTGATTTACAGCATTTTTTTCATTAACACATGTTTTTCCATGCATCCACATGTTTGCCCATGCATTGCCATCTGTGGTTTCCAACTTTCCGTAGCACAAGGTGTCTAGACGTATCAACCTGATCGGGTGCTGAACATAATTAATCATGTGGAGTTGTGGACCTCTCTATTACCAATTAATATGTGTAATGGTAAAAAAGGAATCAAGAATGTCAACACATAGTGACTATGAGGATACTGAAAAATGAACACAAATACCATTGCCACGCAGAAATAGACGAGTTTCACCATCGTATAGTGTTCCTTTTGCACGATTATACGCAAAAAAATCCTCGCACAAGTCCTCTTGTCCCTGAAGAACATTTAAATAAACAAGCATCAAATATGTATGAATAACCAATTAGGTGACTGATAATTCCATGAATCCAAATGACTACGTGGCTGCTGAAGAATAAACAGATTATAGATATACCTTCACACAATAGAAGCAATTGCCACAAGGCATTATAAATGCCCCAACAACATGAGTTCCTATAGGAAACCTGAAATTGCAGATCAAGTTGTTTGTTACTTTTATCCACATGCCAATAAAATTCAGTATCTGAGCTATAAAGAGTTAATGGACGTGTTAGTCAAAATGGAAGTTGTTGAACAGAAATTTCACATAAAAGTCACACCTTTTGATAATTCCTCTATCTGTGTGTGCTCCATGTTCTACAACTTCTCCAGTTATTTCATGACCAACAACACAAGGAGATGAAAATGGGATTTCACCTTTCATGACATGAAGGTCAGAGTGGCAGACTCCACATGCTGCATTTGCAAGTATGAATGAAATGAGCATAAAATCCTAGAGATGTGAAACTAAGTAGGAAGCAATGCAGAAATTTAAAAAAAATTAATTCAAAGGAATAGATGGGAGAGAGCATGGATTAAAAATTTCGAAGAATCGCACTAGCAGATATTAGTTCATGCAGTTTGTAGATCATGTGAGGCATGAGGCAGATATGTTCCTGTCCACTATCTTCCATTTATTGTCTACAATGTATTGTGTTATACATACACTGTTCAAAAGGAATGATATGGTTCTTGCCTTTGACACTCTTACATGGCATGGAGTTCCACTTTGATTCCTGGCCCTGGTTACACTTATTGCAGTAAATTTGCAGCCAGGCAAAAGAACTACGAGCTGCAAAAGAACTACGATATTGTGCTTTTTGCTTATTTTATTCCCTCGTATTCTACCAACTCTTAAATCTTAACAAGAGCAGGTGTTTAAGCCTTCAAGGGCTCTCTCTGGAAAATTGGTTGATACTGATCAGATCAATTGTTGGGTATGTGAAGGCTAATTATACTGAACCTTGGGCCTATAAATCCAACTCTGTAGTTGAGCTGGCAGGGGGTGTGAGGGACCGTCCTTTACTCGTAAGGAAGGGATTCAAGGGCGTGTCCCTGAAAAAAAAAATTAAAAGACTACATGCATAATTTCCTATTACTATGACGTCGTAGTTTTCTTCTAAAAAAAGGCGACAGTTTTCTGTAACATATATCTTTCACCTTGAGAGTAAAAAAAAAATCCTAATGCAATCGTAGACGTAGGCAACTTATCAAACCACGCAAATCCCTATTTTCTATGTGTACTTGTTTATTTTCTTCTTCATATCTCCTCTAGATCATGTAAGGATATCCTTTCCCAACATGAATTGCCTCAATAATGGACCAATCAAGTAAATTAATTGGTTTACATGCTAATCCTACAACCACAACCAATTCCCTAATTGAATGAAAATTGTTTACTGTTTCTCCCAAGGTTCTGATCTTTCTTCAAGGGGTTGGAGATAAAAAAGCAAGGACAAGGCATACAGATGCATATATCTTTCCACCACATGGTTGGTCATCAAGTTTTTGTAGATTCTGCATCGGGCACAAAAGAACTTTAGTAATACCTTCATTTCTTGCCTTCTTATCTCTCCTTTTTCTTGATCAAAATCCCTACGATATCAACTTTAGGTCACACACACATCCAGAGGAAACAGATATGACTTGCAAGTATTGGAGAAAAGAAATCCAAGAAACCATAAATCAATCACATATGGTGATCATGTGTAACGTACACAGTCAATAAGTTTCCAACTTATGCTCAGCCATCTTCCTTTGACCCTGGTCAGCTCACGCATATGCATTCGCAGCAACTATCATAGATATAAAGCCCCATTCTAATAAGAGCAATGTCAAGTTATCAAACTTACAATAAGGAACTAAAATCAGTAATTTTACCAAAGTAGCGTTAGGTAATGCTTATGGAAAAACTATAACGATCTGAATCACTACCATCACAAATTCATTAGTCTAAAAAAATTCAACAAAATTAAATATTAAATTACAGAAAATTAAAGACTAATTAATGTATCTACGCTATGAGGAACTTGCAATGAACGACTGAGAGACTCCAACTACATACACTAGAAATCACAACTACTATCCATCTGCACCTACAACTAAAAACCATAAGAAGACACATGAGTGACCAGAAAAGTCATCCAACACACACCCTACGGAAAAACACGGAAAACAAAACCAAGCTTTTTCTTTTTTAAATCATTTCTGAAACCATTTTATCTTTTATTTTGAAGTCACAAAAACACTGGAAACCATTCATATAGCAAAACTAAGCCTTATTGGTCGAAACTGCCTAAACATGGGTCATACTAGCCAAAGCCCCAGACACGAGCCATACTAATCAAAACCACAAGCACACTGAATCGTGTTGCTTAATATCAAACAACCAACTCTGACCATAAACAGCTACCGAAGTGCACTGCATTGCATCTATCCCAAAATCCTTCCACCTGAAAGACCCTCAAAAAGCTAACCTCCCTGAGAAAACTACCCTGTCACTTAGGATGATACCTAAAGCAAAGCATATGCACTACCCACATTAGTCAATACCATAGGATCTGCCCTCTCGACGTCCTCAACTCAGTACTCGGACAGTAAGAGTGTGATACCTCTACATCCGATAGTACCTCGAGCGTCAGTGTTCAAAGACAACCGAAGTATCATACTCTTAAATCTAGACGACACCTTAACCAGTGAATGTCAACCTCGACCTCATGAACGACAGTCTAGGAGTATAGACCTGACAAACTCTTGCCTACAATATGTTGATCCCAGACCTCAATTTAGGTAGCACGCTTGATCAACTACGAATGTCGTCACATTCTCTGGTTTAGGCAACATGACCCTACGGTATCTTAGTCCACACACAAAAGCTACAAAAAATTCTTTTTCAAACAATATCTCGATTTCTCAAAAACCCTTTTCAAAATCATTTTCATGCATCCAAGATCTCTACAAAACTAACACATCAAGCGTCCACAATAAACTACAATGATGGCCCACAAAACACTCCATTATAATCATATAAAATCACTCAGGAAAACCACTAAAAATCTTCTTTAAAATAACTCAAAGATCTTGTTCAGCACACCGAAATCAAACGATCAACCAAACCTTAGGATCAAGGTGCTAGTTCAGCAAACCAAACCCAACCGATCAACCGAACTTAGTGTTGTGTCCACACTCAAGCCTTGAATCGCCAGACCGAATGGATTCAATCAATCGAATTCTAGGTCAAAGGAACAAATGTAGGCGTCCAAAACAGCACATCGAACAAAAACAACGTCACCAGAGCACTCTCAGCCTTAACCCGTTAACCTCCGAAGAATAAGAAAACAA
This sequence comes from Posidonia australis, assembly GCA_024699735.1. Lineage (NCBI taxonomy): Eukaryota > Viridiplantae > Streptophyta > Magnoliopsida > Alismatales > Posidoniaceae > Posidonia > Posidonia australis. The sequence continues at coordinate 7,091 of JAMKQA010123051.1, read as the reverse complement.
ACTACACTCGACCCAAAACACCAAAATTCCATAAAAATTGCGAAACAAAAGTATTCGAATCAACCACGATTCGACACAAAAATCACTACGATCCATTGATCGTAGCTCACGATATCAAAATCCAAAGCCAAAGAACCCAAAACACACGCACAATCCCAACCACACATTAAATTCACCATAGATACTTATAAATTCTCATAAATTATGAAATCGCTCCTAGACATTAAATTCATGCAAATTTACTCATTTCTATCATTTCTGCATAATTTTGAAAAGAAAGAATGGAATACACACCTTACGACGATCTCCAACGCTTTCACCCAAACTCCAACCAATCCTCAAACTCTTCAACAATCCTCACACTCCGGCCAAGCTCCCGCACGAGCTCACTGCATCTCCAGGGAAGAAGTCTGGAGCTCCTCTCGACTCGATAAAGCTCCCAAAGCTCTGACACACACTCTCTCTCCCTCACTCTACCGACAGTGGAGAAGGGAGGAGGAGAAGGAGGAAAGAAAAGGGAAGAGGAAGGAGGGGGAAAGCACGGCATGGGGGAGGGAGAAGACTCCAGGGTTCACCACCACCGACTAGTGTGCTCGTGAAGATAGAGAGAATGGCAGGGAACAAGGAGGAGTGGCGTAGCGAGGAAGACTTAGCCCAACTACTCTTTTAAACACGAATAATTGGTGTTAGTTACGCACATGCACAGCGGCCACTCAAATGCATATGCAACCGCACATCTCTCAGTCAACACCCAACCAACCACAGCACAAAGCCTAGCAAACATTCCTCACCCGCACACCCATGCCAAAACACGAGGTCCATCCACTTGTCACCACCTGCACGTCCCGACACAAGAGCACAAGCATAGTACCTCCACAAAAAGACAGAACACACAAAAAACCAAACAATAGAGCCAAAGCACAAAATCACAGAATTACAGAAATAAACCTCATCCTAGTAACACCGGTCTACAATAAAATTCATTAAAAATGTATATTTACAAATAAATGAATTTTTAGGTATTACATCCTAAATACTGAGGAAATGTCTAACTGACGCATCTCAAGTAGTTCCAATTCAGTCAGAGGTGCTTCAAGAAGATTTTTCCTTTATGGAGGATGTCGTCCAGATCATTAATCAGAAATAACAGGTGTTACGGAACAAAGTAATTCCGCTCATTCTTGTGCGATGACGGCATTATGGAGCTAAGGAGACCACATGGAAGTACAAGAAAGCCATCCTAACCTAGTACCTGTAGTTTTCCGCCTACAGGTAATTTTCAGAAGTGAAATTCTTTTGTAATATAATTAGGATTTAACACTTGGAAATTTATTTATTTGTAAATATATATTTTTAATAAATTTTATTATGGACAGGTGTTACTAACACGAGACTTATTTCTATAATTCTGTGATTTTGTACTTTAACCCCATTGTTTGGTTTGTTGTTGCCTTGTCTTTTTGTAAAGGCACTATGCTTGTACTCCTACATGGGGACGTGCAAGTGACGATGGGTGGATGGACCTCGTGTTCTGGCATGGGTGTACGAGTGAGGAATGTTTATTAGGTCCTATGCCATGGTTGGTTGGGTGTTAACCGAGAGATGTGCAGTTGTGCATGCATTTGAATGGTCGTTGTGTACGTGCATAACTAACACCAAACATTCATATTTAAGAGAAAAGTCGGGTCAAGTCTTCCCTGCCACGCCACTCCTCCTTCATCCCCGCGATTCTCTCCATCTTCCCTAGCACGCCAATCAGTGGCGGTGAACGCCAAAGTCTTCCCCATCCCCCATGTTGTGCCCTTCCCCCTCCTTCTCCTCTGTTGGATCGAAAGGCTTCTCTAGAGGAGGGGTGAATAGAGAATCTTAGTTTTTAATATTACTTTATCCAATTTTAAATATCAAAGAAAATACAAGCAAAGTGATTAATCAACTAATACTTATCACACACACTTGATGGCACAGAAAATAAATGCACAAGAAGGAGATGAGAGAAATTGAAAACTCATGTGATTTATAGTGGTTCGGCAACCCCAGTCTAGTCCACTCCTCAAGATCCTCTTGAGATTTTTCCCTTATTCTTAAAATGATAAAGAACTTACTTGTGTTGGTTGTCCCATCAACTCTTTCCTTGCACCTTCCACTTCTCTATCTCCAAGAAGCTAGAGCCTTTGTATGATGTTTTACAACTTTCAAACTCCCCTCTCACATAACTCGTTTACAACAATAGCTTTACAATATCGCTTGTATGGAGAATATAGGACAGAAGGAATGAAGAATTACAAATATATCGTTGGTGTCTTCTATCGAGGCTAATCGAATCCTATTTATAACCATAAGACCATTGAAGGATGTGTCTAACGACTAGAAAAACGGTCACAAATGGCTAGTCTTTCGGTAAACCATTTTGACCTCCGGAATGCCAAAATGATCTTCAGTCTGCACTTGTCGGGTAATTCGGTATGCCGAAATTCTTTCGGTATACTAATTTCTTATGAAACGGTATGTCATTTCATCCCGGTATGTCGTTTCTATCTTCATCTTTATCTCCTCAGTTTTTCCCGAAATTCCGATGCTAGTGCCGTTTTCTCCTACTTCAGTATACCATTTCTATTCGGTATGTCGTTTCTGGTTTCTACTTCTTTGAATTCGGAACGTCGTTAGGTATGCCGTTTTCTCCTGAATCGGTATGCCGATTTTCCTTCGGTATGTCGATTTTGATACTTATGAAACTTTGTAAATATTTTGACTTTTTACAAAATAAACTTTACATGACTCAATTACATTCTTCAATCATTTTTCTGAGTACATACATTTACAACATATAATTTCTTCAGCCTTTTATTTCCATGAAAATATACAAAAACTTCATTAGTCCAGGTGTAATCATCAAAACAAAAATATATTTCTAACATCCTCCACCCTTCTCCACTGTTGGCAAGGTAAGGGAGAGAGAGTGTTGGAGCTTTAGGAGTTTAGTCAAGCCCAAAGGAGCTCTGGACTTCTTCCTCGGAGGTGTGGTGAACTCATGGCGATTGTATGAACAGTCGAAGTGTGAGAATCGTCGGAAAGTTTGAGGATTGGCTGGAGTTTGGGTGGAAGTATCGAAAATCGTCGTAAGGTGTGCACTCCATCCTCTCTTCAAAATTGTGCAAAAATGTTAGAAATAAGTAGATTTGCATAAACTTAATGCCTAAAAATGATTTCATAATTTATAAAAAATTATGGATATTTATGGTAAATTTAATGTGTGGTTAGCACTGTGCATGTGTTTTGGATTCTCTGATTTTAGATTTTGATATCATGAGCTACAATCAATGCATTGTAGTGATTTTTGTGTCGAATCATAGTCGATTTGAATGCTTTTGTTTTCCAGTTTTTGTAGAATTTTGGTGTTTTAGATTGAACGTGGTTTGTTTTCCCATTCTCGGGAGATTAATGGGTTAAGGCTAAGAGTGCTTTGACGTCGCCTGGTTCGACACGTTGTTTTTCTTCGATATGCCGTTCTAAACACCCAGATTTATCCCCTTGACCCAGAATTCGATCAACCAAATCCATTCAGTCTATCGATTTAAATCTTGGGTGTAGACACAGCACCAGGTTCAACCAACCAATTGGATTCAATCTGTCGAATCACCGCCTTAAGCTCAGGTTTGATCGATCGTTTGAATTTGGTATGTCGAACTAGATCTCTAAGCTTTTTTAAAGAAAATTTTTGGTAGTTTTCCTGAGTGATTTTATATAATTATAATGGAGTATTTTGTGGGCCATCATGGTGGTCTATTGTAAACATCTGATATGCTAGTTTTGTAGAGATCATGGATCCATGAAAATGATTATGAAAAGGGTTTTTGAGAAATCGACATATTATTTGGAAAAGAGTTTTCCGTGACTTTTGTGTGTGAACCAAAATACCGTAGGGCCATGTTACCTGAACCAGAGAATGTGACGACATTCTCGATTGACCGAGTGCGTTACCCAAGTTGAGGTCGGAGACCAACATATTGTAGATAAGTATTCCTCAAATCTCAGATGTATAATACTCCTAGACTGTCGTTCACGAGACCGAAGTTGAGATCCATGTATTGAAGTATCATCTAAATCTGGAAGTGTGACACTCCCACGTCTGGGTACCGCGTTGAGGACATTGAGAGAGCGGACCTTGTGATGTTGGCCAATGTAGGTAATGCACGTGCCCCACTTTTGGTGTCGTCCTAAATGACAGAACAGCTTTCTCATGTAGGGTTAACTCTTTGAGAGTCCTCCAAGTAGGAGGACTTTGGGAGAGATTTGCTTCACGCAACGTAGTAGATTCGTGGCAGTGCAGTGCACTTTAGTAACTGCTTGTGACCAGAGTTGCTCACTTAGTGTCGAACAACACGACTCAGTGTGCTGGTAGTTTTAGCCAGCATGGCTCGTATCTAAGGTTTTGAGTAGTATGACGCAGTTTCGACCAGTAAGACCGGGTTTTGCTATACGGATGATTTTTGGTGTTCTTATAAAGATAAAATGATTTCAAAAATGATTTAAAAGGAGAAAAACTTGGTTTTGTTTTCTGTATTTTCCTGTGGGGTGCGTGCTTGTAACTTTTTTTTTCACTTACGTGTTTTCTAAAGCCTCTTAACCGTTCACTGTAGATTCCTGGTAGTGTAGATACATTAATTAGTCTTTCATTTCCTGTAATTTGATATTTAATTATTTTGAATTTATTTAGCTCAATAAATTTGTGATGGTAGCAGCTTGAGCGTTACAAAAAACAAATTATTCTCGTAAACAAGGTTTTTGAAAAAGATAGTCTCTACAATCTTTTATAATCAACGTAGTTGAAATCTTTTATACACAAACAAAAAGCTAACATATTGAAATAATATGGCATAAAAAAAGTATTTGGTTCAGCTTTAGGAATAATCGCTTTTTTTCATAAACTGATCTTAATAATTGTTACCAAACAGACCTCAAGTAGAAGTACCAAAAATATCAGAATTTTTTCATCCTTGTTTAGCCATTACATAAGACCCGAAATCAAATCCAGGTTTCCACTAGTCTTCCAGATTTCAAACCTCTGGTCTTAACAAGACATCCCCTGGTTTGGCAAAATATGAACACGAACAGTATATGTAAAATTTTCTGATGAACTATTCCATTTTATGCTACTTCTCATTGCCATGGCCCATGGCATGTGTAGTGCTCCAATCTTGATGGCTCGACAGCGATGAAAAAACTCCTAGCTAAGACACGCTCAAACTGATTCAAACAACTAGTCATGGAGGGAGAAGGATTTCACTACTACTACTAGCAATATCACATATCTCTGGTTCAATAAGAACCTTCTCCTGAAACAATATGTGCAGAATTCTCAGATACAACTACGGAATTTCCAGTTTCCATAGCAAAACTTAACACCTCGTACTTCTTAATGCCGGTACGAAGTCCCTAGTACCCGGTTGATTTACCAAAAAAAACAGAAATGTTCCAAACTGATCCAAACAACTACTAAATACTAATGGGGAAAAGGGAGTTGATTACTACTAGTAACTAGATCTCAAACCTCTGGCTCGATAAGAACCTCTCTGATAAATTACACGCAAATTTTCAGATACAACAACAAGTACCGGCCTTCTCCGCTTGCCACAACACAAATTAGCACCTCGAGCTCCACAATGCCGGTACAAAATCCAAATACTCAACTCCATTCGAACCAAAAAAAAGGATCAAAACAGTAGGCAAATGATCAATTACAGCGATTGGGAGGATCACGAACCTTTGGTCTTGACAAGGAGCTCCCCGGCCTTAGGGCATGGCATCTGGAACTCCTCGATCGACAGCGGCCTGTTCGGCTGCCAGAACACCGCGCCGCGCATGAATGATGGGCCCCCGCCGACGTGGTATCCGGTCGTGTTCTCCTTGGATACCCCGGCGCTGCTGGAGAAGAGCGATCTGGAGGAATGGGAGATTGGAGCGTAAGGTTTCGCGAGTCTTCGGATGAGAGCACGAGAGGCGGAGGAGAAGCGCGCCATGGATGGAGGGGTGAGGAAGGGAAAGAAGGTGAACTCGTGGGAGGAGAGACTGTAGTGTAGTGGCGTTCTGTTCTGAGGTCTGTGTGACTTTTGTAGTTGGCGAGTGCGGACACGCGCCCATGACGCGGGGATGAAGATGGGGGGGTTGATTACGTGGAAAAATTATCGACTTTGTTTATCAAGTCATGTTTCGAAACTCTACGACTTATCAAAGAAAAAGTATTCCGATTTATCCTTGTGTAAAATCTAGGTGCAAATTCGTTACTTTAAACTGCTTAATCAAACTAAATTAACTTTTACGGTAAGATTTGGTTTGTTTATGAATAATAATTTGATTCAATTAAATGATTTCTCAAGCCTCAAGTCCATAAAAAATGATTTAGTTTATTTCGATGGATGGTTTAGCCAAACTAAATTGAGCAGGTTCATATTCATCATACACACACACCCCCCTATATACCATTGAATAACCTAAATATAAGTTTGAATTTGTATCTTTATTTAGGTTAAACTTAAAAAGAGATAAGTGTTTTTAAGGATATTGATGTTGTGTATTTTGAGCTATTATTTTAAATACTTATCATGGAGTATTTTTGTTGATTATTGATTAATATTTTATTTGTTTAAATATTTATAAATCATAAGAACAACATTCCATTAAGTAGATCAAACCAAATTGAAAATTTAATGGTTCAATTTAATTTGACTTCAACAACGAATTGATTTGATTCGATTTCAAATTCGTGTGAACTACTTAATATGATTTAGTTTACAATTTTACCTTAAATGAACCAAACTAAATCATATGCACTTTTACTAAAATATAGTCACAGTGGAAGTCAAGAATTCGATATTAAATGAAAAATGGAAAGTGGTGTTTAGTTTTATGGTTATTTACAAATCAAATTTCTACGTCTCCTTCTCTCTCTCTATCGATCTCGATCTCGATCTCGACCTCTGGATTAAATATAGTCGCATCGGAAGTTAGGAATTTGATATTAGATGAAAAATAAAAAGTGTTGATTATTGTTATGGTTATTTATGAGTCAAATTTCTCTCTCTCTCTCTCCCTCT
>JAMKQA010123049.1:0-12380 GCA_024699735.1 Posidonia australis | reverse complement strand
TGAGATATAGAGAGAGAAGCAAAGTTCTCAAAGATATAAGGATCATCATTTAGGTTTAGATAGTTTAAACCTTGGTCTTTTCTGACTAAATTATAAAAAGATTTAGCTTCAGATAAGGTCTTAAAAGTAATTCCAATTTTTTCAGCAAAACTTTTAAAATGATCATAGGAGTCCCAAGTAAGTACATCATGCAATAAAGTACAGGTATTATCAAATAGATCAGGAGTTGTATTTTCAGAAAAATCAGCACAAACCACAGGAGTATTATCTTGCAAAGAATAAGGAGTGCATGGATTACTATTGAAATTACACAAATTACGTGGTGCGTGTATGGGAGTAGGGCGTGGATCAGCAGTAGCTTCACTTGTTCCTCCCAACTCATCACTTTCGAAGCAGTCATAGACACCCAGGACTTTTTTGAATTTGGATAGAGAGAGTTTCCTTGCCTTTATTTCAGATTCAATAAACTTTGAAGTTTCATTCTCTCCATGGAAGGGTTTAGGAGAGACGGTTACAGGGACAGTGGGAGAGATAGTTTCCCTAGGGGAGGAGTAGGGTGGGGTAGGAAGAATACCTGCTGCCTTTGAGGTAGGCAACCTTTTTGGACTGATGGGTCTAGTCCAGACATGTTTCCCAGTTTTTGAAAGTCTATTTCCTTTGTTTCCTCTCCACCCTTTATTGTTTTTGAATTACTTCCTCACTGGATTCAAGGCACTAGTGCTAGAGAAGTCAGAAGAGGGTTTTGGAGGCCAAACATGAGTCGGCTTAGGGGCCACTTCAGAAGTTGAACATAGATCGCAACTTTTCCTAAACTTAATTGGGTAAACAAATTTTCCATATGCAAAATACCTGCAATCTGGTATATCCATACCAGGATGAACTTTAATTCGGACTCTGGAAAAATCCAGAGTCCTCACAAAGTCAATGGACATATCTACCTCCAATAAAACAGCAAAATTAGCAACCATATGACGAAAGATGTCCACATTCCAGAGGTGATGTGGAATACCTTCAAGTCTAATCCAAACTCCTTCCTCTTTTAAGTTAACAATCGCATTAGAGTTTGGTGTCTAGGGAATGAATGAGGCAGAAACTGACTGAAGCATAGGTCCATAGATAGTAAGAGAATCATTTCTAGCTTTTACAGAAGGGAAGACTAAGAGATACTTCCCGAGGGAAAAGGTCTGCACATCAATATTTGGGGCATCAGCCCAGCGAGTTTGTATATGTTCCACTAGAGATTCCTTGGAGAGACTGGGAGAATGGGCAGTGATAATGGCACTGCGGGACAGTATCGGGTGTTGGCTAACCACAGCCTCAGTGGGGGCTAAAATTGTTGGATTTTGTGGGGATAGACCAACAGGATTCATGGTAGAAGGGTGAGGGGAGTTCATATGCGAGTCCTGAAAAAATTTGCATAATGCTACAGAGTGAGAGGGGGATTTACATTTAAAACAAAAACTCTTATATTTGCAATCTTTTTTTTCATGTTCCCTTAAACCACACCGAAAACATCTACCATGAAGAATGCAAAAACTTACCCAGGGAGGGCGGGTTTTTTTCCTGGAGATTTTTTCCCAACCACCACACTGTTCTTCTGGTAGCGAGTGGCTGCAGCACGAAGCACCAGTGAAACGAGAAGGAGAAGGAGAGTGTCGTCTACTGGTAGTGAGAACGGGGGTAGAAGGCTTGACTGGAGACGCAAGGACCTCAAATCTCGAGCTAGAGGAGGTGAATCGTCCGTCAGTGGAAAAAGTAAGAGAAGAAGACTGAGGAAGGCGGCTAAATTTATTTCCATTGTCAGAAAACATCTCTGCGTCAGAGATATTACCCGTATACGAAGAAAGCCTCTGAGGAGGAAAAATATTGCTTTCCTTCGACGAAATGGAGCATGACGCGCAATTAAAGCAAGAATCGGCGCAAGTGTTTACGAGGGCCTTGGAATTGCAGCATTCATCAGGCTCCGTAGAAAAAGAAAAGCCCCTCACATACTCAGCAACATTATCAGGTTGATAATGAGAAATAAAGTGGTAATTAGGCACAAAATCTGCGCTAACAGAGGGATGTTTAGAGCTCGTAGTGGGGATGTTAGAAACGTCAGAGATAATATCTAAATTAAAGAGATTTCCCGCTCGCTCAGGAAAGAAATTTTTATTCACACTCAGCATTACAGGGGATGACGAGCATTTAATGCGATTTGACTCGCCACTGTTCACGAGAGTTACGGAAGAATAGTCGTTAGAGGGTTTCGTGGAATAAGAAAAGACCCACGTAGGATTAGACCAATTATCGGAATGATAATTGTAGTCATAAGGATGGTTAGACTGAAAATTGGTACTGATAAAGGGGCAATCGGTGCCATTATGGGGATATTTAGATGTAAGCGAAATAAAATCACAGGTTAATGGTGGCATAAAACTCTTGTAATTCCAAATGGAGCAGTGGATTTTTTCTGCAAAAGTGGTCTGCGTGACAGCGTTTGGGGAGTCCCACTCCTGCCAGCTACCGGAGCAAGATCTCCGACGAGCCCCAACAGCCTTGTTGGTCATCGGAGGAGAAGAAACCAGATAGAGAAAATGACGCCCATCAGAAGTAGGGGAGTAGATTTCTCCCAAACTAAAGCAACTAATCTTATTGCAAATAGGAATATGAATATTTTCATTCGTATCATCACATGAGAAGGAATCATTCCGGCGAAAAGCAACCCTACTTCCTTTTTTATTTTCATCCTGTGTCTTGTGGAAACGATGCCAGTAAAATTTAGGGAATGTAAGAAAACAATCCAAAGCAATTTCATCATACACACAGCAGGATCGAAGATTAATATACTGACAGAAAGTCAAATTCCAAGAACAGAGCATAGAATCTAGTGTGATATTAGGATTATAACTGCTTAAAGGAAGTAAACAGGGGGAAGAACCTGCAGAGATGTGTAGGTAGATAAATATACCCGATTTGCTCCAGGTAATAATAGTTCCAGTCGACAGATCGTCGATAGAACCAAGGGAAGCAGGTAAAGAAGTACCAGTAAAGACAACTGGCTCAGACTCGATAGAGGAAGTGTTTACCTCATTGGAGCCGCATACCTGTCTCGTGATGTTCCTCTTGGAACGTTTTTTAGATCGACGAGGTCTAGCCAGAAATGAGGGGGGATCAGAGATTTCCTCCTCCAGGAGGCTAGACTTGAAAACTTTCCAGTCGAATCGAATAGCATTTCGCAGTAGATCTGCGTTTGTCAGACGACTGGAACCCTGAGAGTGGCCGCAGCGGTTTCACCTCTTTTCTTTTCGTTTCTCCATCGTTTTTTACTTCGTTTTGTTAAATGCCTTTTGATTGATTTCTTGAAATAATGTTTCTGCAGATATTGATGGATGATGGTAATCAATCCACTCTTGTGACAGGATGCTAGACATGAGCATTTTAGTTGGCGATGAAGCTGGAATTTGTGGTGGTTGTAAAAGCTTGTTTAGAAGGAAGGTTCCTTTAAGAAAAGTGACGTTGTATAACGTGCATTTAGATCCTCGAAGGAAAAAAAGTGCTCTAGTTTTGTAAGCTCGTAGTAGTGATATGTTTTGATCGAAGTGTACCATTTTTTAGTTTGTACCGTTAACTAATCCTTATCTTGCATCTGAAGTTCGATCCAATTTTCTTTACTTATATCCCTGTTGATACGTCGGTCATGTTCACGTAAGCTGCCTGTGGTGCTATCGCTGAAGTTGTTGTCCAGGAAGACGAGCCATATTTTATGAACTTTCGGTTTTCAGTGAAAGTGCAGAACATCTCTCTGATGTGTCTTCTGTGAAGTGGACTTGCTCAAAGAGGGTACTAAGAAGCTCATTGACAATACTGTTCTAACCTAATTTGCTTTTGTAGTGTACTTGTTTCGAAAAGAGAGAGGGGAAAAAAAAGCTACACCAATGGGCTACAAGGTTATGCTGCCAAGAAGAGAGACTTTGTACTATTTATATTTTTGTAGTTTGATACAGATCTTCGTATTATATCGTGTTGAACGCTACTATTATTGTAAAGCTGCAACATGGCTCGGGTGGAACCTCTACCTGCTCAATTGAACAGCAATAGAAAGCTGATGGGACTGGAGAACTACTAGAACACAGTAACATCACCATCTCTGCTCCCATAACAGAGAATGTCAGTGGCACATTCAGCTGCTAAACAGTTCCCTATAAAGACTTGCACCATAAGTCCCCTCCAAAGCGGTGATCTCATTGATGTCTTTCAGTGATTTTATTGTTATTAGATCACTAGTGCTGCCTGATGACAGTGAAAGTGTTTCCTACTTCTTCCCCTCTCTCTCTTTCTCTCTCTCACTTTCTCTGTTAGGTGGAGATTGGTGGTGGTTCATGCAAGTGTGATCCCATACCATGGCTTTTTGTTTCCCTCTGCACATGTTGGTTGTTGCGGAGGTGACCACCAAAAGTACAGGCTCTCTTCTTCTCCACACGAATTACCTTGGCCCCATGCGATGCCCATTTTGTGCTCACGTTGCATTCCGATGGTTTGTTCTTTAAGCAAAAATGAGTAAATTCTGGATCCCGTGAAAGACCAGTGTCCATAGTCCCACTAGCGGGTTCTAAATATCATCATCATCTTCGTCATGATCATCGTTCATCGTTGTCTTCGTCAAGGTCGAGGAATCACCATTTGGCTGTCTAACTTGTCCCACATAAGGGACTTTTTCATAAAATTTCAACACGTAAGTAACTGAAGTAGTTGAATTAGCGAAGGTATTGTGGTTTCATAGGTTCAAACTTTAGTATCAACAACTAACTGTTACCTCAAATAAAAAATAAAATGCCAAAACTATATGCATATGGTGTCACATTTATGAATACATTGCAGTCTTCTAAGAATGCTAGTCGGTGTCCCGGGAGCGTTGCTCTGCGTTATACTAATCCATTGACTCAAAGCACTATTAGTTTGATTTCCTACTACTCACCAGGAGTCGTGAAGGAATTGAGTCAGTCAAGCCGCCAATGCTTAGTTTAGAATTCTTATCAGAAATAAATGACAGAATACATTCAGCAGTGCAGAAGACATGGATCCAATCATCAGTGCCAGCAAGCATGTCATCCACAAATTTAATGCTTGGTCTGAATCTTTAAGAATACTGATGAGAACAACTACCCTTCTTCTGTTCTTTCACTTCCTTGAAGACTGAAACGGTGGAGCATGGTTTTCTGGAGAAACCAGTGTCCATACACTGGTCTCGAGAAAGGGGCCGTGTCACGTTCCCTCGAGAATAAGAGCAAACTTGCTTACCCTTTCCCCCTTCTCCCTTCTTCTCTCTGACGCTGGGGACCCCCCCGCACCTTGTCTTGTGTTTCTTCTTGGTCTGAAAGGCGTATCTTGCAGAGAATTATGAAAAGTGTACAAGGAGATTTGAAGCCATCACTTGGGTCTTGCTTCTTTTGTCTTCTCTCCTCTCCTCTGTATGGCAAATGGGTGTATCCCTATCCCTATCCCCACTTGACGGCTACTAATCGTTCACGAAAGGAAATCATTATTATACAATAAAATGAAAAAGAAATCACACTCTATGCGACAACAACATGAGAATTGAGAAAATAATTAATCTCCTGCACTACACTACAAGTCGTCGATGAACCAAACAAGAAGGGTTAGGTAATAAGAATGTTAAGGTTGACAGCTGTCTCTATTCTATTGCTTCTTCAAACACGAACCTTTCCAGCTATTCTGCTTGTAATGTTCAAGAAATAGGTGCGGAGGAGACTTTTTCTGTCTTCACAGCAAGAAAAAGAAGAACACGGATTTAGGTACCATTCTAATACATCCCATGTTTCCAGGCAGATATTGCCACCCATGGTATCATTATTCTAGGGCAAGCAAGACCATATGAACACAAATGCCAATTCTTTCTCCACAGACCACAGCCAAGGGGTGCCTGGGCCAAGCTGTTTACAGGGAAAACAGCTGTTTGGAGACCGATCTGGCATCTGCCAATCAAATTATTGAGTGCCTCTGGCTTGCACAGAGTTGGTTTGGCACACAACCTCTTGGGTTTTTTCCCCCCCACCAACTTTGCAAATACCCATAATAAATTCAAATGTATGACACCCCCACCTGAAAACTATTAAAATACACAAATGCCTGCATAAGTGACTTGTTACTGTTAGCTCCCATGAGCTCATAAAATGGAACTCTAAACTTGGTATTTTACTCTAAACAAACCGTAACTAAAGTATTTGCAGAAAACCCAAGGAGAACCTGGAACGTAGAGGTCTAGTCGAACTGGGGGGGGATATTAACGGGAACGCGAAAGCTGATGTAGGACCGTTCCCGTTGTACAACCGCACACGTAGCATAGTTTTCTCCGAACCATCCAGAGCTTTTTACTGAACGAGTAAAGTAAAAAGTTGATCTGTCACGTTTTACCTCGATCCTAAAAAAATAACAAATCCCTACAAATCCGAACCGTCCAAAACTATATAAGAAAAAGAGAAACCAAAGTCCAACAGCATCAACAAAATCAGGCTTAGGCTTTCTGTTTCTCCTTTCTTTAGCTGTTACTTGACTGATAGGAAGGAATGAAGGGTGGAGATGGAGTGGATGGCACAATACCATGCATGTGATCTCAACGACGAACTCTCTCATCTTTACATCATCGTCTATCAACCCAAATGATAATCCTTGCACGCAAAGAATATCATCACTTCCAGAACTTTGATTAAATGATCTAATTGAGGCCCCCACTTAGATAGTTATAGATTGCACCAAGTTGTGCCCAACACTCTAATTCGAATGAACTCAATGATTATTACTATTAAGACAAAAGAAAGAACATCTGTTAATGGTAAAATTGACTTCACACTTTCCAATGCACAAACTCCTCACATTTGTTAAATTTTGAAAGTAATAATAATTTGCATTTAGGGGTATTGTGGTCATTTGAGCACCAACAAGCCATCTGTTTGTTTTTTTTTTTTAAAACTGCTCTCTTCCTCCTCCTCCTCCTCCTACCGCACCACTTCCACTCAATGATCTCAAACCCCTCCTTAAACCTCTCCTCCTCTCCACCTCTACTCCTCCCCGAATTATCCATGGAGAAGCCGTTCTCTCCAAAACCCACAAATGGTTACCTCAGATTCCTATTCTTAGCCCTCTTTCTGACCTTTTTCTCGCCTTTGCCCGTCTCCTCTGCCCCCTCCAGCTCCATCCACGACCTCCTCCGTCACCACGGGCTCCCCGGCGGCCTCCTCCCCAAAGGTGTCAAATCCTTCGACCTCGACGAGGAGACAGGCCTCCTGGAGGTCAACCTTGACCAGCCCTGCTACGCCAAGTACGACAACATGGCCTACTTCGACCAGGTGGTAAGGGGGAACCTCAGCTACGGGGAGCTGAAGGGAGTGGTCGGGTTGTCCCAGGAGGAGCTCTTTCTTTGGCTCCCCGTGAAGGGGATCATGGTGTCTGATCCGGCGTCTGGAGTGATCCTGTTCGATATCGGTGTTGCACATAAGCAGCTCTCGGTTTCTCTGTTCGAGGTGCCGCCAGATTGCCGGCCGGTAGGGGGGTTGGGAGTGGAAGGGGAAGGGGAAGGTGATGGGTCGGCCAGATCAGGTGAGGAGACCGTAAAGTTTTGGTATTTATTAGTGTTTTGGATCGAGATGGGTGTCAATGGAGATCTGAGGATTTATTGGGTCTGAAGTTTTTCAAGGGTGGAGTCTTTATTGATGGAGTCTGAGTCTGGGAATGGAAGAGTTTCATGGTTTTTATTGGTTGTTTGGATCTTACTTCTTGGTTTGGGGTTCGGGGTTCTCTTCTGTTTTGGGTTTTAATGTATTTTAATGATTAAAAACTGCATTTAGTGGCTCTAATGTAGGTATCTTTTTTTTCATAAATTGTTTTATATTTTTCACTTTAGTATCTATGCTGACTTCTAGGTATTCATTGATCACCTTATCAGTCTTTGATTTTATATTCGTTGGT
Organism: Posidonia australis; assembly: GCA_024699735.1. NCBI lineage: Eukaryota > Viridiplantae > Streptophyta > Magnoliopsida > Alismatales > Posidoniaceae > Posidonia > Posidonia australis. The sequence goes on along the minus strand of JAMKQA010123049.1, from coordinate 4,415 downwards.
TTTGGGTTCTTCTTCGGTTTGGGGTTTTAATCGGTTATTGTGCTTAAAACTGTATTTAATATAGCTTCTGTTTTATTTCTCAGTGTTATTCTTTTTATTTTCTCTTTTAATTTTACATTGTGCTGCTTATTCTTAATTCTAGGTATGCAATGATCATCTTACGTTGTTTTCGATTCATGGTTGTTTTATCCAACCATTACCATTGTATTCCATTATCTTCTGTTCTCTAACTTGAAGAATGCAAATCTTTTCTGTTTTTAATATTTGGTTTATTTGCTTGGTGATTTTGTTGCCTTCTTTCTTCTTTGTGCTTCTATTATATACTGCTTCTAACTTTCTAAGCAACATGACAGAATGAAACTTTGCCTCTCAGTTTCTTCCTTTTTTTTTCTCGTGATCTTGATTTTGTATTGTTCATACTGACTTTTTTGGTAATCCATGTTTTCCATTTCATTCCTTGAAGAAAGCCTCTTATTTTCCTACTAATAAATTTGCCTCCTAATGTAAACCAGATCACCATTATGTTATCCCTCCAGGCCTCAAGTGGATCCCTGGCAGAAACGAGAGAGGTTCACAACAACAGAGGTGAGGAGAAAGAACAAAAAGAGGAGCAGAGTCATTTCTGTCATTTGCTTGTGCTTGTATTGTAAATGGAAAAAAGAGCCAAGCAAAAGATACCATGCAGGTGTGTTTTGGCATCAATAATATCGATGCCCTCAATAGTGTTGGTGTATGTGGAATTAGTTTTTGCCCATAAGATGAGTGAAGTACTGGATTTTTGTACAATAGAACCAAAAAAATAATAATGTAAAGCCAGAGAAATGGGATATTCCTTTGCTTTGGGGGAACATGAATATCTACTTGGTTGGTTGGCTATAACGTCATGGCCACCGTTTCCTCTGTCAAGTTAATTATTCGAGATCAATCCATGGCAATCCCTATCAGAGTAATGCGGAAGACACCGACGTGCTGTCATTATCTGAATGAATGATCGCCATTTTAACCACACTCGCTTAACTGTGAGTACCGACTATACCTAATAAATCATGAATATAAGCACAAAGTATATAAAGATACCGACATGCTGTCATTATCTGAATGAAGACACCGACATGCTGTCTATGTTCTTTCCTGTCATTTGCCTTGGGAAAATGACTCTTGAACAACTTGGCACCCCACCTGAATTCACCAATTAAACAAATCACAACTGCGAGAAAACCGCGCTTGACAGAAAGCTCATATTTTGGAGGAAGATCACATAATAATCAAATCACAACTGTGAGAATAACACCAATGAATAAGATGGCATACGTTGCTCTAAAGGGTACGTATGTACCTGGACATTCGAGAAATATAGTTTCTGATTAGAAGTTCATTTAATCCGATTTTAATCTTCTGATGAATTTACATAGAAGAAACAAAATCAACTTGTGCGATTAAGTTGATTTTGTTTTCATGTTTGATTTAGATTCTGGTTATAAAATGATTCATGTCGATTTTGTTTTCATGTTTGATTAAGATTCTAGTTATAAAATGATTCATATCAGAATATGAACTAAACACAGTCTAATTTCTAATTTCTAGGATGGCTCTTGATGCTTAGGCTAAGAAACTGGAAGAAAATACCAGTTTGTTTGTGATGATCTAGACGGCTTTCTTATCTGTCATTTGTTTACTCCTATAGAAGAGCCTCGGTAGAGAATATGCATCTCTGTAATCTTGCTTTCAATTCAAGAAAGAAAAAAAAAACTGTGGACATGATGCGTTTGTTCAATTTTACAACTGCCAACATCGCGTAACTCTTTTAACTGATGCGTTAATTCGCAATTGCCAGCTTCCCAGCACAGGTGGCCTCATTTGCTTCCTACTTTTAACTGATACAAGCAATCACACATATGGAACAAAAGAGCTCTTCCTATTGCGTTCTACGTGTAACTGTCAAAGCTACACTCTTTCAGATGGATTTACTTGAATCTAGGTAAATCCTAAAGTCATTCTGGTTGTTTATGTAATTTCTTGTATACTTTTACTATCACTGTGTGGTTGTTTTAAGTGTCAACAAAAGTTGACCCAAAACCTATTTTGACTTTTTTCATTAATTCACAAATGCATCCTTCTCAACTAGTAGCAGATAAAGAGCAAATGGGCTAGGCCTTATGTTTTTCATTTTAAAGCCCAATCACCATGCTAGGTCCAATATAGTTTGATTCAGGACTTGCAGATGGCACCCTCAATTTCTCAATGCATGCTGTTTCCGGGCAGCTGAAGTTATTGGGAGAGACAGGAAAGAACATAGATATTTTTTGCTTTATGAGTGATGAATGATGATTGTGGTATGATCTTTCTTTTTACTTGTTAAAACCATGAATATCTCATCAAATGCAACTTCATAGACGATTGCTCTAATGCTAATCGTACCGATGAGCCAAATAACTGTGAAGTTAATATTAATGAGCTCTCTCTGTCAACCCAAGGTTTTTCCAGCAAATTTATCTTTTTTTTAGGATCGCCAAAGAATTAGCTTTCTTTTGGTTTATAACAATTAATGGTATTTGGAAGGAGATAGAAGGAATTCTTTTGAAGTTGTGGTTTCGTTATATATATTTATATATATAAGAACTTCACAACTCTTTTCATTTTGGTAAAATCAATTTCAACCCCACCAATTCTGAATGGAACCCAAGCACAAAAGTCTCAACACTGGAGGAGGGGAAAAATGCCAGATATAGTAGTAAACTCTTAGGTTGCGTTTGATACGTTGGAACGAAGGTTAAAATCGAAGGGAATGGAATGAAAAAACAGATTGGAATGAAATTCTAATGTTTGATACAAAAAAAAAGGATTGAAATGACATTTCCTTGGGAATCAAATTTCTTTTGAAGATGGAAATTTCATTCCATCTCAAAACCCAAGGAATTTGATTCCCATTTCAATCTCATTCCTTCTCGTAAAAAAAGGAAAAAAACACAGGCTCCATCTCCTTTCACCCTTCTCCCAACAGACGACCTCCCGTAACCTTCTGCCCAGACCCTCCACCTCCCGGCCCTGCTCCTAACAGACGGCGTCCCTCCTTCGTCGTGTCCCCCCTCCTCCTCAGTCGTTGTTCTCCCAGACGACCTGCCTCCTCTCGCCCCCTTTCGCCCCAAACCCTCCACCTCTCGACTCTTCTCCCAACAGACGCCGTCCCTCCTCCGTCGCGTCCCTCCCTCCTCCCCCGTCGTCGTTCTCCAAGACGACCTGCCTCCTCCCACCCCCTTTTGCCCCAAACCCTCCACCTCTCGACCCTTCTCCCAACAGACACCGTCCCTCCTTCGCCGCATCCCTCTCAATCCTCCGCTGCGTCCATCCCTCCTCCTCCGACGTTGTTCTGCCGACGCCCTCCCTCCTCCACCGCGTCCCTCCGGTACCTCTTTTTTTTCTTCTTCTTTTCAATGCTTATTTATGTGTTTTTTATGATTCAGTGGGTTACACGGGAAAATTGGAAGTACTTTGATTTGATGATTGTGAGAGTTAGAGGATAAAACCTCATTTTTGTTTGACAATTTCAGATTATTTGACTACTGTGTTACTTTCCAAAGCAACCTAAAATTCCATAAAAGTTTTTACCAATTTGATTGTTCTTTGAATCACTATAGCGTTTTACTTGGCTATTATAGTGTTTGTTTTGGTCATGTTTAAATTATTGAAGTTTTACTTTCTGAAGTTTTACTTAGCTATGCAACAACCTGCAATTGTGTTATCTAAATTTTTTGAATTTTTTTAATTGTGTTACCTGCAGAGTTTTTTGAATTTTTTCCAATGGTTTTTTAAACATTTATCTATTATATATTTCATGTAGTATTATATGTAATGTTTGTTATTATTATTATTGTTGATTGCAATATTTTATATCATGGCTCGCATTAATAAAAGTTTGGTAAGGCAAAAAAAAGAGAGAGGAGAAATGTCATGATGTTTGCTCTTTACTATTGTTGCTGATGAAAAAGAAGAATGGGTGAAAGCAGTGCTTAATGGTGACATTTGATGTCATTTCTTTTATTTTCTGAAAAAATATTGTATTTTGGCCACATTGTTGATGTTGTTTCAATTTATTGTGAGATTATTATATTTTGGTGACAATTATTGATTTTTATTCTACTTGAATTTATCATTTTGATCATGAAAATATGAATTTATTGTGGAATTATTGTTTCAATTATTAATTGTAAACATGAATTTATCTTTTTTATTTTACTTGTCATAAACAAAAATGAATTTGTCATTGTTATTTTATTTGTCATGAGCAAAAAATGAATGTCATTTTTATTTTAATTGTATGGAAAAAAAGTTATTTTATTTTTCAGATTAATATGTAATTATTAATCTTTTAAATATTGTATTCCATTCCATTCCTGTTCTTATATACCAAACAGTGG
>JAMKQA010123047.1:0-10893 GCA_024699735.1 Posidonia australis | reverse complement strand
GAAAACCCTAATTAAAGTCAAAACCAAATAAAATCCATTTTTAAACCACTTTAATCCATTTAATTTCAAGGAAAACCTAAATTAAACTCAAAAACCCTAAGAAACCCTAAATTCAAAACTTTAATTAAAATCCAAAAAACACAAATTTAAACTCAAGATTCTAATTAAAATTCTAAAAACCCTAATTCAAACTCAAGACTTTAATTCAAGTCCAAAAAACCCTAATTAAATTAAAAACCATGTTTAAAATCTAAAAACCCTAAATTAAAAACCAAAATTCCAATTAAAACCAAAAAACCTAATTAAACTAAACAACCCTTAATTAAAACAAAAAAAACCCTAATTTAAGCTAAAAACTCCAACTAAAATCCAAAACCCTAAAAAACCCCTAAAATAATTAAATCCTTAAAATCCTATTTTAAAACTAGTTAATTAAGTCACAAAACCCTAAAATGATTAAAACTAAATGTAATAACAAAAGAAATAAAGCTTATTTATAACCACAGGGGCTCAAACACAAAAAACCAGGACCTAAATGTAATGAACTAAGGACCTAAGTGTGATCAATTAAAACTAAAGGACCTAAACTAAATCACTGCCCTTTGAAGATCATCGACGCTCCATTTCCAACAAAGGGTCCAACGAGGCGCTAGCGAGGGTACGACGACAGAGAGGCATGGGTGATGGTCGGAAAAGCTGGAGGGAAGCACGGTGAGCGTTCCTAAGGTGTTAGGCAAGGCTAGAGAGGGCTGGAGTGCTCCTCCCACCTCGTGCTCCAGCGAGGGGCTATTGACACCGGAGAAGACGAACGTGAGGTGGCTGGTGGCGGTGCTACTGCTGGGATGGCGTGGCGGTAAGCGGGGAAGCATTGGCGCGGCATGATGGATGCTCCAAAGGTGTCGATGAGGGTTGGGGACGTCTAGGTGGCTTCACCCACCTCCCGTGTCGGTAGTAGATGTGGCGGAGGTGGGGGCGATGTTCCAGGGGTTGTGACGACAGCGTAGCGGCGTGGGGAGGTCAGTGGCCAGGCGCAAGGCTCGCTGAAGTGGACATGACCTTCAGTGGCTTCCACGGTGGGGAATCAGTGGTAGTGGACAATGACGACGTTCTCTGGCCATAGGAGGCTAGGGAAGCCTCTCCTGAGCGATGGGGGCTCAAGGAGGAGGAGGAGGGAGGAGGAGGAGGGAGATGGAGGAGAGGCCCCAAGGGCCTCATCCCGACTCCAGAGGCCATAGGCCTCGTCAGTGGTGATGAACCCACCACCGGAGAAAGAGGAGACAGTGCACAAGGGAAATATCCCTAACGAGTCTCGATCCAGAGGGCTTAAAGGGACTCAACGGGACCAAAGGAAAAAGATTCAAACTACAAGGGGAGGATTACCTGGTTGAAGGTTGTTGTCTCTCCCGACGAAGCTTGACAGTGATACTCTGGATGGTTGCTCTGGCGACGGTGGCTGCGGCGGCTCTGAGTTGCAAAAGGGATTGGAGGAGGAGGCTCTAAATTGGTTTTTTTTCGCAGGGGAATTCCTTTGGGTTTCGTAGGTCACTTGTGTTTCAAAAAGGCCTCACTGAGTCAGTTGGCGTTGAGGTGCTTTTAAACGCCAGTGAAGCCTTCCAACGTTGTCGATTCTCCTCTCCAGTGGATGAGGATCATTTGATCAAGCGTGAGTTAGAGGGGGCTGACTGGGGATCACACGGGAGGACGAATGGGCGCCTGAGATCGTGAGGGTCGTCGGGGAAGATGGCCTGAAATGGCGCCAGAGATCGCAGGGTCTGCGCGGGGAAGGGGGCGTCGAAATTATTTTTCTGGTTTGCCTAAGTTTTTAGTTGAAGGGAGAAATGATGCATTGTGGGCTGAGCTTTCGGGCCTGTGTGAGTGGGCTTCAGGGATTTAGGATTTTTTAGGGTTTTAAGGGATTTTAGGTTTTATTTAGTTTAGGTTTTCTTGTAGTTTTAATCATTTTAGGTTTTTTGTGATTTTAATTAAGATTTTGATTTATTATTTTAAGTTTAATTAAGTGATTTTAAATAAGGGTTTTTTTGCATTTTAATTAGGATTTTGGTTTTTATTATTTTAAGTTTAATTAAGTGATTTTAATTAGAGCTTTTGGATTTTAATTAGGGTTTTGGGTTTTACTAAATTTAATTAAGTGATTTTAATTAGGATTTTTGGGTTTTATTATTTTAAGTTTTAAATGGATTAGATTTAAGTTTAAATGGGTTTAAATGGATTAAGGCTTTGTGTTTAAGTTTTAAATTTGATTAATTGAAGATTAGTCCAAATTTCGATTAATTGTTTTTTTACTTGATTTAATTAATGATTTAATTCATATTTTGATTTAATGGGTTTTTACTTGATTTGATTAAGGATTTAATTAAGATTTTGGTTTTTTTTACATGATTTAGGTTTTAATTATGGTTTTTACTTAATTATCTTGAATTTTTAATGGTTTAAATAAATTTTACTAGATTTAATTTGGTTTTAATTAAGGTTTTTACTTAGTTTTTTAACAGTTTAAATGAATTTTATTTGATTTTGATCTTGATTAGGGTTTTTACTTAATTAATTTGGATTTTTTTAATTGTTTAAGTGTATTTTACTTGGTTTTAGTTTCAATTAGGGTTTTCACTTAATTAATTTGAGTTTTAATGATTTAAGTGAGTTTTATTTTAGTTTGGATTTTTAATTATGGGTTTTTGCTTTTATTGGCTTGGATTGGGTTAGAATGAGCTTGTGTGGGCTTAAATGGGCTTGAGTAAGTTTGAGTGGGTTTGGGTGGAGTTAGGGTTTTTGGGTTTAGTGGTCGTGGCCAAAGCATCTTTCTAGAGGAGTCTAGTCCCAAGTGACTACAAAATTAGAGTGTCAACAAGATGTTTTCCTTATAGGTGTAGATATGGAATAGTAGTTAGGTCTAGTGTACATAATTAGAGCCATGTAACCACACACTATAGGTTTTGGGTAGATTTAATAATTACTGTTAGTTATTTAATTCAATTTATTACATATATTTTAGAATTATTTATTTAACAATAGCTCTAGATGTGATAAGATGCAAATTTGTAATGCCTGGGAGTGCCACACAGCAGCATTAGTAGCAAGAGTAGTGGCAATAGCACCTCATGCATTTCTCATAGGATACTCAAGTATCACATACCATAACCTTAAAGATAAAAAATGATTAACTTACCTTTAGTTTAGAATCACAACCGCGAATCCAAGACTTGGAATCTAAATTGTAGGAACGTAGACATGGAGAGAGAAGAAAGTAAGGGTTCCAGGCTCTTTGGCTTTGGATTTGTGTATTTTAGTCATTTTCAATCTTAAAATTAGGATTCTGTCAAGGTACCAACAACAAAACACTAAGCAAGAGGTGATAGCCTATTTATTTTATTTTGAGATTCTTTTCACGCTGGCATAACATCAACATGCTGAGGCCAAGACAATTTGGATAAAAAATATATTCTCGTGAGATCAAGATGACATCACTGGTTTATCATCATTTCATCATTGTTCTAGAACAATATGAATAAAAAATCAATTTATCATCATTTCATCATTGTTCTAGAACAATATGAATAAAAAATCAATTTATCATCATTTCATCATTTTTATTTTTATTTTTTCTGGTTATAATTTGGACACCAACGTCAATATACAAAAAACATATCAGCAAACAATTGTCGACATTTTCCTAGATTCGTGGTTTACTATGTGGCCTTCGAACCAACGTCCTATATTGACTTGGAAAAAGTTGTAGCTGTGCTCTTGCGTGCATGAAGTTTCCTTGAATGTTCCCTATATTAAGAAATTTGATCACAACTTTGCAGTCCAAGTTTATTCCACTTGATCATAATGAGTGATAGAGATGGGGTATTGTAATTCAAGCAAAAGTTAGTAAAGTGATCACATTTTGCTTTTAGTACCAAATGTGTAGGTTTACAGGACATATACTAGCCTATTGGTTGAGAGAGGAGAGAGAATATAAGCTACGTGAGTTAATTAAACAGGAGAGGAACAAAAAAGGATAAAAAGAAAAGATATAGCGGAGACCTGTCTCATTCTATTAAGGAAATGATTCTCTTTAACATCACGAACAAAGATCAAATGACAAAAATAAAAATAGAGAAAACTATAAATCAAAGTACACACGAAAGATACAAGAGTTTATGAGATTCGACAAAATAAGTCTATATCCTTAGGACACAGAAAGAGAGAGTTTTCACTATAAATCAAGATAAATACAAGATACAAAAGATTGATAGAAAAAAAAATTAAATATCCTTACCCTGGAGAGAGCTACTAGCATCAAAGATCCTCAAGAGGTGTCTAGGGTTGGAATATTTTCAATATTCTAAAATATCAATAAAAAGTGTACATATATATATGTGTGTGTGTGTGTGTGTGAGAGAGAGAGATAAAATGTATCCATTTATAATAAACATTTCCGTAGCGAACATTCACTTAATCTCTAGTTTGAAACTTGTGAAGGAGCGAACACCTGCACATTCTTTCTTGACAACTTAAAGGGAAGGGTTGATTCAATAAACATAAGCAGTTGTAGGCTTCTTCCCCATCATATAAGCGCACAAGGAGAAAGGATTCCCTGCTAGTGCTAGGTTCTTCAACAGCATTCTTTCTAACAACCTTGTTTTTGAGCTATCATAGTACCTATTTTGCCTTATTTTTGCCACTACTTGATCGTCTACTTTGATGAGGGTGGGGTTCCCGGTCACCAAAAGAAAACATATTCTAAGCAAAGACTAATGGCAAGTAAGCTACTTTAAGGCTAACTAAGGCTTCCTTGTCTCGAAGTAAGGCTATTTTAGAGAACATGGGTGTGTGCTCCTAAAGTAAGTGGAATGATGATACGTTTCGAGATCAACGAAACATAATTAATCACTCTTAATCAAGGAAGTGGTTTGAAACAAGTCTTATCATTGCAACTAATACATTTGTATGTATCTAATTAATCATTCTTAATCAACGACAAAATAAAGTATTGAGATGCCTTTAATCCCAACTCCTTTGTTTATTTCCTATTTGTTACATAATTCTAGAACCCCAACAATAAAGACCACTATGTGAAGTTTAGAACATGGTATCGTTGATTTTAGATATCTTTTAATTAGATTTAGTGATTTTAACTAATTTTTGAAAATCAATTAATTTTCACCGAATCAATTAAAGAACTATTGAAATCCAATAAACTAAATATTTATGAGCATTAGGATAGCCTATCAAATCTTCGTTTCGATACAGATAAAAATTTTCAATACCTTCAAACTTTTTAATATCCATGTAGATAATATTATAGATACAACATCTCCTTAATTTTTCCCTCTTTTTTTAAAAAAAAAATTAAGCAGCGTACATGAATCTGTTGATACTTTTCACTCACCTTTTCTTTTCTTTTTTTTTTTGTTTTTTACACATCATAACATATTGGCTGAGAAGAAGTCCACTCAACTACTAGAGTTGTAAAATCGATCCGAACTCACTAGAAAGATGTGAAATCCACATTTTTCTTGGTCAGCCAACAACTCCTAAAGTCGTTTCTCATTCACAAGAAAGATCTGTAACCCAACCTTTCGTCCCAATCCAAAACCCACAGAAGATAAAATCGGATCCACGTCCCATCGCCAATCGAACATCCGATCCTATCCCGAGAACACACGACCGACCGCCCGCAACTCCAAAACCCAATCCTTTCGCTGTCGGCCTCGGCTTTGTAAACCATTCGGTCAGTCCCTCACACGTGCCATTCGGTCATCTCCCCCCCCACACACGTGGTCACGACAAGCACCGCTCACCACGAAACCACCCGGACGTCACCAATAACATTAGCCGATTACGTGTCCTCCCTGTACTGGCGAGGGCCGCCAACTTGCTCCCACGTGCTCTATTCCTATATGCACAAGGGCTAGTCCCCACCAACCACTTGCCTCCCCATACTTATCAACGGCCGCCGGGTTCGAGATCGCGGCCGTTGGGTTTGTGTCATCCCCAGATCTCGGCCGTACGTCTGGATCGCCCTTGACTGCTGGTGCGTGTGGGGCCTGCTGGAGGAAATCGACTGGAACCTTCGCGGGCTGCCGACTTCGCATGATCTGTCCTGGCGTTGGGGTTGGACCTATTTATAGGCGGTGCCGGTGGCCTAGACCAGGGAGAAGATTGGAAGGAAGAAACACAAGCACACATACACACAGACGAGGAGAAGCAAGAGAGTTGAGCCGAGGAGGAAGATGATGAAGAGGAATAGAGATGCCGAGGCCGAGCTCAACCTCCCGCCCGGCTTCCGGTTCCACCCAACCGACGAGGAGCTTGTTGCTGAATACCTTTGCAGGAAGGTTACCCAACAGCTCCTTCCCGTGCCCATTATTGCTGAAATTGATCTCTACAAATTTGATCCTTGGCAACTTCCAGGTACGTGTACACACACACACACACATATATATATATGTTGTGTTTTTTGGTTCTCTGTTTTCTGATGTGAATTGTGTTTTGCAGAGATGGCGCTGTTTGGGCACAAGGAATGGTACTTCTTCACGCCCAGGGATAGGAAGTATCCGAATGGATCGAGGCCCAATAGAGCCGCCGGAAGTGGGTATTGGAAGGCGACCGGTGCCGACAAGCCGGTTACGCCTTCAGGGAGCGGCAAGCCAGTGGGAATTAAGAAAGCCTTGGTTTTCTACGCTGGGAAGGCGCCCAAGGGGACCAAGACCAATTGGATTATGCATGAGTACAGGCTCCCCAACACGAGCCGTACGGCGAACAAGAAAGGGAGCCTCAGGGTAAGCAAGCGAAGAATACACAAATCAAATTATCATCTCAAAAAACAGGATACTTTGTTTTCCATGAGTTTGGCTGATGTATATGTACCTCTTTGTTTGTTTTTGCCCGCAGCTGGATGACTGGGTTCTATGCCGGCTCTACAACAAGAAGAACAACTGGGAGAACGAAAGGCGGCCGGAAACCAAACAAGTGTCCTTCATGGATGCCACCACCGATTCATTTGAGGCTGTCGAAGATGCAGTATCCGACAGTCACAGGACGCCGGAGTCCGACGTCGATAACGATGTTTACGTGGAGATAAATGGGCAACAACCAGTAATGTACTCGCAAGCATTAAGATCGAATGCAGCAGCCACCACGCCTATGTGCAACAACAGGATAAAGGAGGACAATGACTGGTTTACGGAATTGAACCTCGACGATCTGCAGAACCCTTTCACAACATTTACGCCGGCACCGCCAACAACGATGGACATGAACTCATATCAGGATTACTACTTAGCTGGCCTCCCATCACCAGCTTTGCCAAGACTACCCAGTCAGCTCAGCATGTTACCCTTCTGAAGCAGAGCCTGCATATAGGTTTCATTCGAGTAATGGAAATGTGTCAACAAACCCAATCAAACAGAAAACAAAAGAACCATAGCGTAGGATTCTTTTACCGTCCCCCTCCTTTTTCCAACAGCCATCACCAACCAACCCAAGTGGGCAAAGCTCCTGTACATATGCAAAATATGTAATAGTTCCTTCAGTTTAAGGATTTTTTAAGTAATATATAAAACCATCGAAATCTTGTTTTTCATGACCCAAAAAAAAAGAAAAAAGGTCAATGCTTCAGCAAAATATTAGCAGATTGGTCAGTTGCCATAGTAATGCACGGTTGCATGACTTGTTGACTAGAATCTCTCTTTAAAATGAAATGATATTGTGCATCTTCATACAAGATGCTTAAAATAGATCAGAGGCGAATTACCTCGTTATCACCACCATGCACACTTGCCAAGGCTGACGAACTTCATGGCTAAACAACAAAAACTATGAGAAGTTCACGCATTTATATATAAATTTAATGATAATTTCCTGGTCTTTAAATAACATACTTGAATAGGCATAAGAAGCAGAAGCAATTAAGAGGGTAGACCAAAGACAATTGAACAGAATTTATCTGATATACACGTAGAAGGGAAAACCTAGTGTATCACAGTATCAGAGAGACAAACAATGGCATCAAAAGGAAGGTCAAAATTATAACATAATTTTTTTTCGAAAAACGATGTTATAGATTTGGAAACAAACTAAATTATCATAAAGCAAACCCAGAGCAGCTATAACATCATATGTATTATGAAAAATGATGTTCAAGAATTAAGCGAGCGATAAGGTGTTTAAACAATGCATATTAAAAGCCACAATATGGAAGAATACTCAAAAAGAAATGTAAAAATTAAAATTTGAAGTCCAGAAAGGATGAATGGCCATTAAGAAATATGAGGGTAAGGCAATATGTTGCTGTCAAATAAAATATGTAAAATAAATCTTAGAATTGGCAGTCATATTTTCATTTAGAGCTTTCTTTATACAACTTTAGTTCTATAAGATGAAATTTGAGAAAAAAGAAGTCATATCTATGATGAGTAGCTACATCTCAACAAACAGAAGCACACTAGTCATGTGATTCGTGTGCTTCTGGATGCATTGACTATTAAACCTTATTGATTATTCAATTCTGGATATTCCCTTTCCATAAAGCATCCGCAAAGTTGTTGAGCTGTGTTACAGAACCTTCACATGCATCATTTCCACGTTTTTTTTCACAAACTACACACATGTGCCCACATATGCATATAAACAGGTCGTCGGAAACTAAACTCATGGAATTCAGTGCTTGCATTCGGTTCTTGCTTACAATATGCCACAGGCTAGGCTCCAAATTATAGATTATGGTTTTACATGTTTCCTCCATACGATAAAAAAAATGAGGTTTTTGATAAAAGCTTGAGGTCAACAATACCTCAGGAAAACAAAACCTTTATTGAAAGGCAAAAAACATGTATGGAGTAAGCACTGGGGGTGGCAGTAACCCAAACAGAGGAAGGAACAAAACACAAACAAAAGAAAATACAGAAAATACTCAAAATAGTGATTGTGGACAATGGATAACCATTCAGCATTGATTCTCTGATGCTCACGTGCACCAGAGCAAACCAAATCTGCCACTAAATCCCCATAAAAATTACTGGACCATTCTGTAGTTGGTAAATCCCATAGAGAGCTATATCATCCAGAAAAAATCTACAGATTCTAGGGTTCCAGATTCACCCAAAAGATTCAAAGTCTAACTGAAAACCATAAATCCACGGTCAAGTAAATTTTTTCCAAGTTTGAGGGTTCCTTCCAGGGTAGGGACTTGTAAAAAGAACTGACAACCAGTGGATATGGGGTCACACTAGTCAAAGAAAGAGCACAACCAAGGAGGACAGAGACCGCAACCTTAAAACAAGACCTGTAAAGGAAATCCATCAAACTGAGATTAGTACACACAAAATTTCAAGAAATCGTTGTCTTTTTTGGAAAATAAAATGGAAGAAAGTTGGACACTTTGGTTAAACTTTGTCCTATTAGATGTGAGTAACAGGAGGAGATTATCTCTGAAAAACACCTAGTTGTCAACATCGTTAGTTTAAATCGTCTTGTACTTTTAATATAAATAAGCTGCAAGTTAATTTTTTTTCCATGCCTTTTCATTTCGTAAGCTCTAATATTTCTAAGATTTTACCTCGAGACAAAGAAGAGGACCAACATTGCTGATTTGGCTTAAGGTCTAGTCTAGGCTGACCGACACATAATAGGTAGCATCTAACTATGCTGAACTACTGGTCTCTTGTAGCTTCACAATTAAGCGATATCAATGAAAAGGTTTTAAAACAAAGCATATAATCACTGGAATATAGAGAATAACATGTTTATTTTTCAAGTAAGGGAGGAACAAACTAAAGGGCCTGAATAGAATATTACATCATAAAACCATTATGCTTTCTGCAAACTTCACTAGATGATACACCAAATACCAAGTAAATGATATCAGGTAAATTGGTGTCTTTAAATGAAGTGACAGCCCAAAAATGCATATAGGGAAGGTTCTCTTTCTACCTAGCGCCTGAAAATCATTGCTTCTGTCCAAATGCCTCATCACACAATAGTTGAACAAGCCCATCTAGAGACAAAGCCGAGTAGTGAGACTAGTTGATCAACTTGTTACTTCACCAATTTATTTTCCTTATTGTCTATTATTTCAACTAAATACTTCCAATATCACAAATCTATTAACAATTCTTCAAGAATATACAAAGATAAACACAAATAATTGCACAAAGCAATGCAAATATCTACTACAACAAAACGAAATTGATTAATTTTACAGTACCTAGTCTAAAAGACAAAAAAGTAGCCTAAAGTCGACTATGTAGCACCTAGATCAACAACAAGTATTGTATGCATCATTAACTCGATCCTTCGTAGGAACTACCCATAATAACGAACTTGCGAAATGTATCTATTTATCATAAAGAGATTTGTTGTTCCTGATCATGCTTCACCTCAATTGTTATTTAACTTGAACCTATTCTAACAAAGTCGATGTCAATGATGCAATAAAATAAAGTCAATCAACATCATCAGATTCCTATAAGTATTCATCAAGAAAACAGTACAATACTATTACCACAAAAGTATAAAACTGTGAAACTACTCAATAGAAGGAACTCCACTGGAAAAGAAAATTTGCTATAATCAGTAGTCGGAAACTTGTAAGGTATATTTGGGAGAACAGCAAACAAATATCAAGATAGGGCATGAGTTAGCAGAATGGTCACTTGCAAGGGCCAAAAATGTAGTAGTATTATCCAAATTAAATTAATAAATTACCACAGGCAGGATTACCTAGTTATGTAGTTAACCTGATTAATGGTGAATACTACTCTGAGAGTCTGATGCAAGACAACTACTCAAGAACAGACCAACTTCGGACTGACCAGTACGAAAGCAACTATCAAAACCCACACGGGGGGGGGGGGGGGGGGGGGGGGGGGGGGGGGGGGGGGG
>JAMKQA010123044.1:0-10963 GCA_024699735.1 Posidonia australis | reverse complement strand
GTGCGCCAGCCCTGCTCACAAATGTCTGATTTGGGCTCTGGCTAATGGGTTTGGGGCTCGGTTTAAGGGCTGATCACATCCAAAGCAACATAGGGACACTCATTCCTGGGTTACCTCAAAATCGGGGTGTCTACAATTTCTTTCTTAGCTTGCTCGCTTAGTCTAACCCTAGCATCTTATCTCCCACTTAAAGATGTAGGATCCTTGAGGAGTTTGGACATTTCGTTCGGCTTTAATGGATGGTGGCTCCCTTGCTACTTGGTCATCTAGGCAGTGTCAACTAAGGAAGGGGGCAATCCATTCCGACGCAGGCAAGCTTTCTGATTTTCATCATCAGGCACGATAGTTGTTAATCATGCAAAATGTTTTTGATGTTTTTTTTATTTTCTACCTTTTTTGGGTTTTGACTTTCCTGACTTTTTTGTTTTTTTATATTTTTTTTGTTTCAGAGGGTTTTTTTGATTTTGTGTTTTTGCTTCTTCTTTTTTTGTCTTTTTTATGGTTTTTCTGATTTTGTGTTTTTGCTCTTTTTTTATTTTTGATTTTGTGATGCGCAAAGATGGTGTAGAAAAATGAAATAATAGGGAAAATAGGAAAAAAAGGATACAGTACTGGTCCTGCTGCTGGAACTATTGTCGCTGTCGAAACAGCCATGATTACTGGTGATGTTGGGCTGAGTTAGCTGCATCTGGTTGGGGTCCAGGATATCTGTACACTTTAAGTCAGATTAGTGCACAGCAAACATGCAAACCATGGGCTAGGCCCCCCATGGAGGAACGAGAATAGGAATGGCGCACGCAAGTGCCATCGGACAGAGCTGAGAAGTGATAGGCAAAGGATCAAGGTTGATGAGATCAGATGTGTCCTCCAAGAAAGAGTCAAGGGAAAGAAATTAGACCCCTGAGGTTCTGTGTCACATCCCAAATTTTCCACAATAATTTAAAACAATTAAATTACGGGAAAATTAAAGCCAAATAGTAAATATCTAACTACCAGGAACCTGTGTGTGCAACTAGGAGACTCTAGACTATATGCACGACGCAAACCCACTGCATGCTTGCACCTACAAACCAAAAACACGAGGAAAAACGTATAAGTGACAAAAGTCACCCAGTACGCACCCCAAGGAAAACCACGGAAAACAAAACTATAATCTTTTTTCCTTTTAAATTCAATTCGCAAACTATTTCCTCAAAACCTCATAAACTAGGCCCACACCAGCCAAAACTACAACCAGGGCTCTACTAGCCCAAAGCCACAAGCAAAGGCCCTTAATGGCTAAAACCACACACAGTGAGTCGGGAATCCCGACACCAGGCTACCAAACTCTAGCCACACACAATCCACCGAGGAGCAACTACGACGTTCTGCACTGCCACGGTGAAGCCACCCTGTGTAGGAGCGATCACTGTCCTGCGATTCTCCCACCTGGAGAACCCTCACAAAGCCAACCCCTCCTTAGGAAGGCTGTCATGTTTCTCAGGACGCTACCAGCTACAGGGCACGTGTCCCACCCGCACTGGCCACCATAGGGTACACCTCTTCACGATGTCCTCCACACACGGTGCTCAGGAGGGAGTATCATACCTCCACACCCGAGAACACCCAAGCCTTAGTGCTCACAGCAACAGCAGGAGTATCATACCTCCCCGTCATGCCACAAGACACCTCAACCCGCAGACCACAACCCTAGCCTCAAGACGACAGTCAAGGAGTCTCATACCTCTAGGACCCGACGCCCCTCAGCCTTAGGTATCTCGGCCCCCGACCTCAACCAGGGAGTCGCGCCCGACCACCCGAGAATGTCGGCACATTCCCTAGTCCCGACGACACAGTCCCACACTGTTTCGGCCCACACATAGAAAACCAAGAAAACATTTTCCAAAGTAGGCTAACTATTTCCTTGAAATCCAGTTTCCAAACCATTTTCATATCTTTTGATAATTCTTCCAAAACCTCAGCAAAGCCGCGCGTCAGGTGTCCCAGGGGACCACCGCTAATGGCCCACAATCCCATCTTATAGGGACAAAACACAGCAATCCAAAAAGCCCTCGGAAAACACATTTTTATAAGCACATTTTGTGACATCTGGGCCTGATTATCCATTTTAATTATAAACCATGTAATTGATTGTGATGTTGCTTAAATGGTTTATTAATGGATAATCTGTTATTTCTTGTGATCTGGAACCAATGTAGAGTTCGATTTGAGGATGCACAGTCGCCTCGATTTACGTGCCCGATCTTTCGTCTTTTCATTCTTTCTTTTTCTCCATCTCACACTCACGAGCTCACCACCCACCCGTCTTCTTCCCCTTCACCCTACTCAGCCCGTGCCACCACCACCCAACAACCCATGCCTCGTTGTCATCTCCGACGCGATGGGTGGTTGGCGTGATGTGGGAGGAGGAGGGGATAAGAGAGGCAGAGGCGAGTGGAAGAGGGTGAGCTGCGCCGCAAGGAGGAAGAGGGAGAGGAAGAACAATGTATGCGCAACCGAGGAAGAGGCGATGGCCGTTCGTGTGGTCTGCAGGCGGGAGAGGCTTCGCCGGGGCTCGAGAAGGCTTGCCGAAGTGGGGGAAAGGTCGTCGGAAAGCTGAGCTAGGTACGGGTCCTCTTCCCTTTCCTCTGCTCGTTGTTTCCTTAACAATGGGTTAATTGCATGGAAATTGAGATAAATGCATGGAAAATAGTGGGAAAATTGTAAAATGGTTGGAATGTGATGTATAGCATGAGAATATAGATATCATGCAGTTAGGATTGGTATTTGTGGAGGAAAAGCAATTGTGGGGTTGAAGGCTACAGTAGCCATTCTTGAGCCCCTTCCCCTTGTAATTTTCATATGAACTGTGTCGTGGATGAAATCATGAATGGTTTGGGGGGTTTTGAAGTAGACTCAAGGGTCTACACCCTGTGATTTATTCGTAATTTTTGATGTGTGTTTGGGGGGTCTGATTGAGACTCCCACCTTGGGCGATCTTCGCCGTTCGGAACAGGGGAGGTGCCCTGGTTTCGGATGATTCGGCATGCCGAACTAAATTCGGCATACCAAATCTCTGCCAGATTAAGCCAGATACCTGATATCGACAGGCCCAAAACATTCGGTCAGCCGATTCTGGAGTTTTCGGTATACCGAAAATATTCGATGTACCGAACCAAGGATTTTCGATATACTGAACCTGAGATTCAGTCTACCGTTTTTGCCCTGAACCTGGTATGCATAAATATGAGTTTTAAAGAAGGACAAATGGTATGTTGAGTATATGTTAATGATGTTTTTCCCCATGTAATGACATGGAGGAATGTGGAACCCAAATAAATAGATTTGGGCGTGGTTTTGTGTTTTGGTCCCATAAATGAATGAAAAGGATGATTTTGTGTGCTTTTGGGCATGACACCCAATTTATGATTTTTAAGCATGGTTTTCATGGCTTGAGTTGGTACCCCAGTGGAGGGTCAAGTGTTGCAAGGAGATAGAGTCCTGCAATGAATGGAATGAAATGGAAAATAGTTTTGAAAAGAAAATTTAAAGAGTTTTGAAATGGAACACTAATAATGTGTTAAGAGACCACGGGGGTTGGTGTCAACAACGTGGTAGGAGTATGAGGCTCCAATGAACTAGTTGTCAGACACGATTGTGGTTGCCGAGCTTGAGACAATGTAGGCTGAGCCTAGGTTTTTGAGCCTAGTTGTTCGGGTCACCGACAGTGTAGGCTGAGCCTGGGTCGTTGTACCTAGTTGTTTGGGTCACCGAGCTCGTGACGGTGTAGGCTGAGCCTAGGTTTTTGAGCCTAGTTGTTCGGGTCACTAACGGTGTAGGCTAAGCCTGGGTCATTGGACCTAGTTGTTCGGGTCACCGATGGGGCGTCAGATAGAGACGTATCCCCGTGCACATATGAAAATGAAATTGAGGCCGGTTGGCCGGGGTAGTGACATCCCACACGGGGAATTTCACCACGGCAGTGCAAGAAGGTAGGGGAAAGGATATCCTCGCCTACTACTTGTGCGCCTGGTTACCCCTGATCAAGGTAACAACAGTAAAGAAAAGTGGAAATGAATAAAGAAAAAGAAATGTGATTTGGCCAAGATTGGACTAATGAAATAGTCCTAAAATCCTGAAATCAAATAATGACGATGTTTTTACCAATTGCCAGCCTGTATTTATGATTTGGTTTTGAGCCCATGCGGCATTATGTTTTAAGCTAGATCTGGTCAAAGATGTGAATTTGAAAATATGATTTTAGAAAGGAATCCCAAGTATTGAGAAGAATATGTTTTTGGAAAATGAATTCCAAAGGTTTTTAAGGAAAGTGCAAAGGTGTGTTTTGAAAGGGAATGTGGTTTTGGAATGAGTTTCCGAATGTTTTAAGAAAAGAAAGGAAACATGGCTTTTGAAAAGAGCATGAATTTGGGATTGAATTCCCAAGTGATTTCTAATAAAAAGAAAAGAGGATTTTCAAAAGAAAACTAAGTTTTGATAATCAAAGAAATGAGTTTTATAGTTTTCCAAGGCTTTTGTGGTTTGTGTGTTTGGGGCGCGTACTAGGTTACTTAGATGTCACTCACACGTGCTTATTTGGTTTTTAGGTGCAGACCGTGTGCAACCGTGTTCCGATGTAGGAATTGGAGCTTCTAGCCGCACATTGAGATCCTGAAGGTGAGCCTTAGTTACAGTTATTTAATGTTTCTGTAATTAGTGTAATTATGCTTGATACTGTGTTTTAGTGGCATGCCCGGGATCGGGGCGTTACACATTTGGGCCCAGAAACCCCTAGTTTGGTAGGTCGATCTAGATCGATCGACTGAATCAGGTCAACTATCAACACTCAGGCCAAATTCGGTATACCGTCCAAAATCAGATGATCGAATTTCGACCAGAGGACCTAAATTGACAGAAAAACGGTATGCCGAATGGAATCGGTGTACCAAAATCCACCGATTCGGTATGTCGAATTCTACAAAACTAGAAAACGGCCCAAACCCTATCGTCCAAAATCGCCCCAACTGGGACCTCTGATCGAACCCCATAAACAAACACCAAAAATGTTGCATAAAACATGAGGTGTAGACCCTCAATTCTACTCCACATCCCAACAAACAAAACTAAAATCCATTCACCATGCATCAAGATATAAAATTGGAAAGGAAGAAGGGTCAAAAGGACCCAAAACGCACCAACCATCATAAATGCCAATAAATTCGCCATAATTACACAATAAATCACAATAAATTCTAGGAAAGTAAATTTACCTAGATTCTACACAATCCTAGCTTTTCTACCAATTCCATGCTCTTGATTACACAAGGTGGAGATGCATACCTGAAAACGCCTCCGACGATCTTCGACCGACCCCTGGCAAACTCCGGCGACCACGACCTCACCACGACCCCAAGGATGCTCCACCCAAGCTCCACGCGCCACCGCAGCCCTTCTGCTTCCCTCTCTCGGCACGTGACAGGGGGAGGAAACAGGGGAGACGAGTGGAAGGAGAAGGGGCGGAGAAGGAGGAGTGGGGAGGAAGGGAAGGAAGGGTGGGGGAGGGAGAAATGCACACCGGAGAGGAGAAAGAAAGAAGAAGAGAAAAGAAAAAGATGGCGATAGGCGGCGAAGGAGTGCGGTGCGGCTTATAAAGCCTATGCCCGTAGTAGCTGGGAACGTGCTCACCTACACGTCTCAACCATCGGCACACCGCACAAGCGAACAACCACTCCGCCCAACCACCAGCCACAACCAACGGTCCACGAATGCAGGCCCCACGCGGACCCCACACCCGAGCCCCACACGCACAGTGCCAAACCATGCACAGGGACACGCAATAGAAGCTGGCCCATGAGACCCAAGCCCAAAAGCACAAAACCACACAATGGGCCTCGAAACAATAACACCCGTCTAGGAATAAAATTCATAAAATTTAAATAATTACAAAAAATGAATTTTATGGGTGTTAGATTCTAACATCTTCAGAGCTTGCAAGCTCAGACAGGGAGAGGCTGGCTACACTAGGGTGTGCAAGTGTTGGTGTAGGTGTAGGCACTGCTTCCTGCGCACCGACACTGATGACCTTTCAATCAATTAGATCCTATACAGCATTCTGTAATGTGAAGCAGTTGTCAATGGAGTACCCGAGGTTCGATGAAAACTACAATATATGTTCACTTTGTACCACAACGAATAGGGACTCGGCAATGGGCAAACCTCTGGAAGCTGCAGGAGTGATGCAACTTGAGGGAAGATGGCACTCAAGGGCTTGCCTAAGGGCGTGAAATCGCTTTCCTTGCGGCGTGGTCGTCTTTTCCTAGATTGTAGTCCCTACCGAGCAGGTGGGACGTGATGCTCCAGCTCGATGGTGGAGTGTGCGGGTGTGGTGTGTGAAGGTGTATGCATGTGTTCTGCCTCCTGCGAGGCAACACTGGTGACCTTTTGGTCGATCAAGTTCTAAATAGCATCCTACAAAGTGATGCAACCATCCATCGAATGCCCAGCATGACAGTGGAAGGCGCAGTACACGCTGATGTCATACCACCGGGGAAGAGGATCTGGCAGCAAACGAGGGTTTGGGAGCCTCAGAAATTACTCAACCTTAGGGAAAATGACGCTCAATGACTTCGCATGAGGAGTGTAGTCACTTTGGGCATGACGAGGTCGCTTCTACCCTGGTTGTAATCCTTGTCGGGCTGGTGCGATGTGATGCATCGGCTCGACGATGGAAGATGTGTGTGTAGTGTGCGTGGAGCTAGGTGTGAATGAAGGTGTGTGTATGTGTAGTGTGTGTGGTTGGTTGTGGCTCTTGCCAAGCACTTGATGAAGTACCACCTCTAGATCACCGATCATTGCTAGGAGGGTATCCAAGGTTGCTGCCACTGAGATTGGTGCAACTAAAGCAGGGTCCAAGTATGTTGTATGGGTCACGCATATGTGCTTCTCTGGATCCACTCATATGGTTCCTGGTGTTGAAGCATAAGGGCCAGCATACTCGTGTAGGGGTGTAGTGTGTGGTGATGACATGTGTGCAGGGAGATGGGTCTGATGCAGAGGTGAACCTGATGTATGTTGTACTGTGTGTGGTGCAGAGTAAGAGAGTAACAACTGTGGCATCAGTATGAATCTGAGCAATGGGCTCGAGAAACACTCTACTCTTGCCAAACACAAGAGTTGGCCACCAGGTGATGGAGTTGTGTGTTGTGAAAAGTACAGTGATGCTACATGAAGCAGAGGTGACACCCCCATTGTCGGAGTAGTGAGGAGCCAAGGCGATGGTAAAGGTGGTAGTGCAATGGGGTGAGCCTGCAATGCTAAAGTGGGCTACACCAGAACCTAAGGGTCCGAAGGAGGAAGACAAACAACATGACCAAGAGAGAGGGCCATGCCCTGCAGCTTCTAAGCCAAAGCCCTCAGATGTTGAGCTTGCATGGCCAAAAACCCATCAAAGGACGAGTCAAAAGGTAAAAGCAGTAAAGGAATGGACCCTAGATCAGAAACAGCCACAGCCAGCAAGACACCTAAAAAAGGAGAGCCCACAGAAAGGGGGACAACTGGCAGTACCTCTGGAACCCGTGTAATAGTCACCGTCGTAGACTTGATGACTGAGCTTTGGCAGACTTGTGTCTACCGTTGTCCCGGAAAGGAAGGTATGGAATCCATATGCACCCTAGAGTGAAACGCATGGGAGGAAGAAGGAGCTATCGAGGCGAGAGGAGGAGCTGAACCCGGGACCCCTCCCAAGACAACAGAAACGGGAGAAGAATGAACCGAACTCGAGACTCCCTTCAAGACAACAGAAGTATGTGAAGGAGAAGCTGAACTCAGGACCCCCTTCCAGACAACAGAAGTAGGAGGAGGAGGAGGAGCTGAACTCAGGAGCCCCTCAAGACAACAGTAGGAGGAGAAGGAGGAGCCGAACTCAGGACCCCCTTCAAGACAATAGAAGTAGGAGGAGGAGCCGAACTCAGGACCCCCTTCAAGACAACAGAAGCAAGAGAAGGAGGAGCCGAACCCAAGAACCCCTTCAAGACAACAGAAGTAGGAAAAGGAGGAGCCAAACTTAGGACCCCCTTCAAGACAACAGTAGGAGGCTTGCTGGTCTACTTGGTCATGACATGTCACGAGTGGGTACAGACGAGGCTGCGACGAAAAGCAGACATACGAGTTCTAGGATGAGCTATTGTCAAAGGTGACAAATAGCTCGAGAAGAGAAGAGGAAGACCACGAGAGGTTGCCTGTGACGAAGACACTTGAGTTTCAACCAAGGATCTTGCACCAAGATACCTCAGAACAAGCAAGAAGAACAGGCATCAGAACCAAAGACAAGGACCAAGTGCAAGTTGTTAGGATAGCATGAGTGGCACACATGCATATGAATGCATCTAACATGCTCTCTCTTACCAACTAAGTGTGTCCTAGAAAGATCGTCTACTCTGGATTTCTCTCAAATGGTTGCTGGGTCTTTGACTCAGGGTCAGAAAGAAATGTTCCATCCCATGCTAAAGCTATGGAACGATGGTGTGTTAGGAGCCTCGACCCTGCCAAAGCATGGGTTGTACTCTCTACTAACACTGACACGACCCTAGACAAGGGGAGAAAGACCAGCATCCTGTCCTATGCATTAGCAATAGAACGATAGACCAGGACTATCCTTTGCAACTGTTGGTGGACTAAGAGGAGAAAGAATGCATGATCCTATATGCTTCAAGCATGTAAAATATGATTTAATGGCTTTTACTGGAATTTTATTAAGTCGAGAGCAGAGAGATGAATGTTTTGTCTCTAGTTTTGCCAAAACTTCTGGTTTCTCTTGTAAACTTTAATTTTAACAAGAATGGGGGGCAAACAAGTCACAAATTTTCCTAGATTAATGACTGAAAGGGGAAGAAAACCAAGCAACATGACATGCATACATCACACATCAATCAAAAGACATGTGCATGGTATGTGCAGGTGTTGTGAGCATGCTTGTGTGAAATGAAACAAACATCAAATCAAAAGTCATGATATCATGGCATGTGTAAGTGTAGTGACATAGCATTTGTGTAAATATAACAATCACACGATAAAAGGCATCACTAACATCAAACAAGGCAAACAAGAATAGGTAAACAAACAACATGGCCACACAAACAACAATAGGGCAAAAGCGAAAGCCAAGTCTCAAATCCCCAGCGAAGTCGCTAGCGGTGTGGAGGCTACTCCGAAAAGGGAAAGAGAGGGGAAGGAAGAAGCAAAACCACAAATCACATAAAAATAAGGAGTAAATCGGAGTCGCCACCTAGTCTATTAAGAAGGAAAACTGGAAGACGATGAAAATTGGAAACAAAACGGAAGACAAAACACAATGAGAAACACAAAATAAAGAAATTCGTGCCTATGGACACAACACAATGGCCATTGTGAGCCAAATAATGGGTAAGGACTCCTGTTACGCATGGAGAAGGTACTAGGCACCCCCATACGCCTGACGAATCGGTTTTTCTTAGCTTGCTCAACCATTTGTGTGGCTATGTCGACATGCACATGCCAATTCATGTTTGCTTTAAGCCAAATGATGTATGGATGCGAAAATATGATGTGATAATTGCAATGTAAGAAAGGAATCTAAGAAGAAAACAAATATGGATGCATTGGATTTGACAAACAAATGAGGGAACTCAGTCTGATAATGGCCAAAAGTCCATGGAATGTCTGTGTAAGTGGGCCACACAAGTCCACCACGACTCCAAGATAGAATCCAATCATGAGACTTCTCATCATCCAAGAAAACTATGCAAAATTCCAAAACAAAAACTAGATGCATGTCATTAAAGAGGAATGATCGAAGTTCACAGGAGATCAAGACACAATGCAAAACTAAAGCAAGAGATGAGCAAACAATAGAGAGCTAGGTTGGCTTGTGCTCTAGACTAGGGTATCCACGCATACAACACATGATATAGACCTAAGACCCAGAAATTGCAGTAGACCATTGACCTTCATTGCTTTCCCTGAGCCAAAGAGGAAAACAAGCATCCAAAAAAAAAGAGGGATCACTCATGATTAATTAAGAAAAAATAAACACAATGCATCAAATAGATCAGGGCCATCCAACCACCTCCGGTCACTTCTGCTGGTTGGACGAGCTTCATCGGCCATGGATGGGGTCGATGGCGGTCGTCAACCATCTAAGGCACCTTGGTGACGTCGAGGGATTTCTAGGGAAGGCCTAGGAAGCTTGCTATGTATATGCATAAGTGCAGGTCGCTCTCCTTGAACCAATTGGATCTCGCTGGCAACGTCCATGTCCGTCCAGCCATGACAGTCAGTCATGGGCGGCGTGGAGGAGTTGGGGAGCTTGAGTTGATGAAGAGGGATGACCGGGATGCTTAGGGAGGAGCCTAGCCACAAGCTCAAAGGCCTTCAGCCTCACGTGGGTCGATGACTCTCTACTGACAAAATGTGATGCACAGATGAGATGCAAGATAAGAAGCAAATGGGTAACAACCACATTCAAAACTTTTGAGCAGAGAAACGAAGTCAAGGGTCGATGGGGATACCTATTAGGAGGCTACGGTGCCCTTCCCAGTTTTGTTGGATAAGCTTCTCTGGAGGCTAGCGAGGAGAGGTGGTCGTCGTCCGAGATGGATGGTGAGGGCTCTTGGTACTGAGGTAGGAGGCTGGTCGTCTCTGGTGGAAGGTGTGGAGAAGGATTGATGGACAGTCGATACTTGTAGGGGCAATAAAGGTGCAAGGTTTCAATGGTTATAGGTGGGTGTCTATCGGATTTCTAGAGGGAAATCGGAGGCCGACTGGGTGCTAGAGAGTGATGGCTGAGCTTGGGGAGCAAGGCTATTACGCTGTAAACGTTGTAACCATGCCGGCGAGGAGATTCCGCAAAAGAATGCGAAATCGGTCGGCAAAATCACGTCGAAAAAAGCAAAACAAAGGGAGTCGCCACCTAATCTATTATGGAAGACAAGGAAAACCATATACATGA
>JAMKQA010123028.1:0-10866 GCA_024699735.1 Posidonia australis | reverse complement strand
AAAAATTAAATTTATAAATGTAAAAATATATATTTAATGCCATATCCATCCATATCCTGCCACATCCAAATCCCATATCCATATCCATGCTTCCTTGTTCAAGCGTCCAAATGATGACCATTTGACTGTTGAAGAGATCAAAAATCTAATACCACAATGAACTCATTATTCTCCTTTTTGTGAGTACCACCCTCCCCAACAGTCAGGCACTTTATAAATGTATATTAGACATTATCTCATTTTGATGAACGAATTTAAATATTTAGAAAAAATTAAATTTATAAATGTAAAAATATATATTTAATGCCATATCCATCCATATCCTGCCACATCCAAATCCCATATCCATATCCATGCTTCCTTGTTCAAGCGTCCAAATGATGACCATTTGACTGTTGAAGAGATCAAAAATCTAATACCACAATGAACTCATTATTCTCCTTTTTGTGAGTACCACCCTCCCCAACAGTCAGGCACTTTATAAATGTATATTAGACATTATCTCATTTTGATGAACGAATTTAAATATTTAGAAAAAATTAAATTTATAAATGTAAAAATATATATTTAATGCCATATCCATCCATATCCTGCCACATCCAAATCCCATATCCATATCCATGCTTCCTTGTTCAAGCGTCCAAATGATGACCATTTGACTGTTGAAGAGATCAAAAATCTAATACCACAATGAACTCATTATTCTCCTTTTTGTGAGTACCACCCTCCCCAACAGTCAGGCACCTTATTTTGGATTGTCGTTGTTCAATATGAATTCCACTTCCATACCCTACAATCCACATCATGACACAGCCGTGCAACTCTACAAGACTCCAAAATGAGAAAAGCCCATCAATTTGAGCTTCTTGGGTGTTAATAGTCCACTCAACCACATTCATTTTAAGGAAAGGAATATTATTCCTAATTACAATTTTTCAACCTTCGTTCAAGCCCTTCCAGCGAAAAATGTGACAATTATGCCATCAATATGTAGTTCCACCTCACAACCAAATGACATGTTAAGCAGAATGCTCCAAAAGACAAATGTATTTACCATACAAATCCAAGTAATAGAGTTTATAAGTGATAAAAAAGACAAATTCAAGACTTGTGCATGAGTTTCATCCTGGCAAATAAAGATTGTAACTTAAAGAATGGACCAAGTCATAACTGCCAACCAAAATAAATAAATGAACAAAAATGGAATCAATGAAAAATAACACTAGCTAAATGATAAATACCATTGCTTCCCGAGCTGTAAGTCTGTCCTGGTGATCATAGCGAAGAAGCTTGTCAAGGAAATCTATGGCCTGTAGACAGAGACAGTCAAATGTCATCAGAAATGATGCTATCAAAAATGATGCTGAGGGCAAAAGCCGGAATCAATTCTTAAGAACTCATCAATGAAAATATCATGCAGAATACCTCCGGAGAAACTAGATGTTGATTGTCTGTGTTTATGAATTTGGACCATGGTTTTCTGCTGTGCCTGGAAAGATTTAAAAAAATCAAGCAGTAGTTTGCATCAGTATACAAAGCAGTTGGTCCAACCTTCCTGATTGTTCTTGCCAAAATCATTATTTGGAGAAAAAATGTTATATTTCAAGAAAGAAATACCTCCCAACAAGAGCTTCAAGTTGAGGATCAAGCTCCAGGTGGTACTTGTTCAAATAAACGTTTAGCTCATCTGTTCCAAGAACCTGTAAAAACAGCTATGCCAAAAATCCCTTAAAGGTGAAGCAGGTGAAGCATAAAAGAATATATGACAGTTGGTGCTTCCTACAACTACAAGTGAACAGACAACTCAAACAAGATAAGAGGAACTAATCAGCAAAAAGGAAAAGAAATCAAAGTTTAATTACTTATATTAGATAAGAACTATCAAGCTTTCACATAGGAATTTGCAAGAAAGGTTTTCTATGTGCAATAACTTATGCATGTGATACCTTCAGCGGTTGAGATACATACCCACTTAATTGCTCCCACAATCACACCAAACATCAACCAACCCCCAATATCTCTCTTCACCAAACCTCCTCCCAACGCCCTCACCCCAACCCCACTACAACATCCAAAGGTTGTCCTGAGAGTCCTGACACGCTACGATGCAGTATAATCCCCATTCCTTAAGTAGTCTCGTCTCTCGCAAGGTTCTAAATATTAGTGCCATATAGGGATTTCAATCCTTCAAAAAGTAACTAGTGTTCCACCCATAAGCAGACACATCATAAAAATATGGAGGTCCACAAAAACCACTAAAAACAATGAATTTTGATTTAAAACCCTATGTTAAGCTAGCATAAGCAATAATACTGATGTGGGACCAACACAAAGAACACAAAAGATAATAGAATCCAACTACAAATTGATTCTCACTTAATTGGAACTCCAATTCTAATCACAAACAATACTCGATTTCAGCAATTGAAAAATAATATCATCAATAACTGTCAATAAACATGCATTTTCTCTTCTTAAATAGAAGAAATACATAACAAACAAAAAGAATAAAAAATCCCTAAAATATCTCTAGGTAATATTTTAAGATATAATATCCTTAAAATATCTCAAGGTAATACATAAAATAATATCCCAAAATAAAATAAATCTTACGATAAAGTAAAGTCTTCATGCATGCAATGAAGGCAAAATTGACGTGTTATATAGGTACGTGATGAATGATAATCTCGAATAAACACACATCCAATAGATTCATTTGCTAAACATATTCAATATTAAAATACATCAAATGCACAAAAGACGAGCATTCAAAAATATAAAAAATTGTTAAAATGGATGAAATACCATTGCATGAGATCAATCTTCACATAAAAACAGACTAGTGAGATGAACTTAATTATATTTTTCTATAGAATTTTCCACAATTTTAGGATTTACTTTATCACTTTCCATTTTTTTTAATTTAATAACTCATCCTGTCGCAAATAACAATTTCTTACCCGAAATTGTAACCTTCCACAATTTCTTACCCAATTTACCAATTACCTAATTTAAAAACAACTATTTGAAAAACGTCATTACCCAATTTGCCAATTACCTAATTTAAAAACAACTATTTGAAAAACGTCATTACCCAATTTACCAATTACCTAATTTAAAAACAACTATTTGAAAAACGTCATTACCAAATTTACCAATTACCTAATTTAAAAACAACCATTTAAAAAACATCATTCCAAAAATTGTTTCATTATCCAGGAAACATATGATGAAATAGAATTAATTTTTACCTAATTTATTCATTATCCATTTAGTATAAATGCATTATTCCAAAAAATTGAAAAAACAATCATTTAAACACCGTTCAAATGCTTTTTACAAGGCAATGTGATGGCGATTGCCATTCATCATGTGGAGACATCAATTTCGCCTTCATTAGATGGATGGAGCCTTTACTTCATCTTAGGATTCATTTTATCTTAATATAATTTTTTTATGTATTCTCTTAAGATATTTTAGGAATATTATATCTTAAGATATTTAAGAATATTCTAATCTTTTCATTTATTATGTGTTTCTCCTATTTAAGAAAAGAAACCATGTGTTCATTGATAGTTATTGATAATAGTATTCTCTAATTACTGAAATTAAGTATTATTTGTGATTGGAATCGGAGTTCCAATTACGTGGAAATCGAATTATAATTTGATTCCGTTATCTTTATATTCTTTGAGTTGGTTCCACATCAAATTGGTATCGGAATAAACTTCGTTTCCTACTTTGTCAACTGCACCACCATCTCCACCACACCACTATCGCCTTCACCACACACGCTACCAACTAGTACTGTAGCCACGGTCCACATCCATGCTGAACCACCACCACCGGCACACCACCACGTTGCCGCCCCCAATCCAGCACCATCGACCATCCACAAAAACCACGATACAACACACCACATGCCTGACACCATTGCCGTCACACATTGCACCCAACATGTCACATGCTGCACAACTGCTTCCATCAACACATCGTACACCTTGCCACCATTGCCGACAAAAACACGTCGCTGCAACCTTGCCGTTGCTGCTATTGAGACACCTTGGTCTCTCTCACCCTCCCACAGCAAGTCACACCGTGATTGCCTTGGGCTCCATATAAGAATCGGAAGAGGAAGAACTAGGGTTTCAGTGGGACAAAAAGGGAAAATTGCAGCTCAATCCAGAGGCCTTTTTACAACTACAGAAATTTTCTAAAAAGTCCTCAAAGTAGCTGAAATTATAAGACACGTGAGACTTTGCATTTCAGCCTAGAAAAACTATGAACTATGAAAAATTCTAGAAAGGACCCCAAAGTTTCTGATATTACAAAATTACTCGACAAAAGAAGAGATTCTCAATGATTATATAATACTCCAAGACAGAAGAAGTTTTCTTATCTATAAGGATGGTACAATTACTCTACTAGATCTGTGCTTATATTTACATCATTAAATTTAACACATTGCCTCCTCATCCATCTTCGGAATTATTCTTGTTTTGCATTTTAGCCTAGAAGAACTTTTACCTGCAGAAAATTGTAGAATGGACCCAAAAATTTCTGAGATTACAAAATTACTCAAGAAAAAAGAAGAGACTCTCAAAGATTATATAATACTCCAAGACAGAAGAAGTTTTCTTAGCTACAAGGAAAATACACTTTACTTGATTTGTTCTTATATCTACACCAATGTGGTTAAATTTAACACAATGCATCTTCATCCATCTTTGGAATCATTCTTGCTTTAGCCTTTCTCTTTACTCGTATTACTACATTTACTTCCAGTTTTCAAGTTTCTACAAGTTTTGTGTACATTTTTACATTAAATTGTTTAGATTTACTTCCCACCACCCATTCGTATTTATTCCTTTGACCTTTTCATTCCTTATCATGGCTGACAAAAACCTTAGTGAGAGAGAAAAACCACCCTAGAAACAACATTGGAAAAATTGACTAGTATAGGTGAACTCACTAGGTAGTTTGAGGAATTAAGTATCCAGTTTGTTTGTAAGGATCGTAACGATTACTCTGACCTTGAGAGCGGCAATCGTTATCATCTCAAAAACAGTCATCAGGACAGGGATCATCGAGACAACAATGATGGACGTCAAGACTATTATCACAAGGATTTTTGGAGGCCTAAGCGACGTAAGGTACACCACAGACACAATCATTGAGACAATGGTCGAAGGAATTTTCGTTGTTATGAGAGACTCGAGGACCACTTTGAGGATGACTATGACCTTGAGCATCACATAGACAAACAAAGACGACAGTTGTTTCGCCATTATCCTGATGATATCACAAAAAAAGTTAAGGTTGATGCCCCAAGCTTTGATGGAAGGCTTGACCTTACCATTTAACTTGTTAGCAAGCATGATGATTATTATATGCCTTGTCTGACCAATTTAGACTTTGATTTGCTAAGATGAAATTAGAAGGGTCTACCAAGTGATTTTGGCACACAATTGAGAGAGACCTAAAGCGTCTAGGAGAACCACCCATAAAATTGTAAGCTTTCATGAAACAAAAGCTTAAGAAGAAGTATTTATATGTGCAATACAAACGCCAACTTTGTGAAAACTGATTGAATCTTCAACAAGGACTATATGGATAGATTTGACAACACAATGATGGATTGTGATATCAGGGACAAGCCTTAGGTCACCATTACTAAGTTTGTCAATGGGCTACATTTGGACATTAAACAAGAAAATGAGCTGCACACAACCTCTACTAGCTGTCGTACTTCCTCTTCTCAACCTATGGGTTCCCAGTAGAAGACACCTTCATCATCTGCCAAGATTACAAAGTCCACTTCCCATAGCACAGAAACTGTCTCATCTTCAAACCCTTGCCAGTCATCATCAATTGAGTGTTTCAATTGCCATCAAAGGGATCATTTTGCTTCTCATTACCCTCAAAGAAATGTCATGATCAGTACACCAAATGATGGAATTGAGGATAATCAAGATTGCATGACACAAGAGGTCATTTCTTACGACGACCTTGATGAATGCAACAATGACCAAAACGATATCCTCTATGAGTCTAATGATGTCATCAAGTCATGAGGTGTATTATGACTAACTTAGATGAGTCTAATCAATGGAAAGGCATCCTTGTCCATTTAAGGTAGTGTGGGTTGCTCAAACATCCCTAACTATCACTATAGGGGGATTTGTGCCATCAGAAACAAAAGAAAACCAAAGGAAAGAAAAATAATTTCCTTTTGACTACTTTTTTAAGTAGTGTTTGTGCCTCCCCGTCCTCTGCACGCACAACGTATTTTGCCGCAAACAACACCAATGCACCACCACACGCCCACACC
This sequence comes from Posidonia australis, assembly GCA_024699735.1. Lineage (NCBI taxonomy): Eukaryota > Viridiplantae > Streptophyta > Magnoliopsida > Alismatales > Posidoniaceae > Posidonia > Posidonia australis. Next base: position 4,535 of record JAMKQA010123028.1, on the reverse strand, counting down.
CCATCAGGAGAGAGATGAGCTTGTTCCACTCGGTCTGGCAGCTTCTACCTCGCGATCTCGCCGCCTAGACCATGGAGAACATCAAAGACCTAGACATGGAATCCCTCCTAGAAGTTTCCAGAACTCCACAAGACCACTCCATCTTCGCAAGGATGGGACTCGTCCCAACTCTCCTCCACACCATCTCCTCGTTGCCCCTCCCGCTCCATCTCCTCCCTGTCTTCAGCTCCTTTGGAACCTATGCACCGGCAAGATCACCAACCAGGTCTCCTTTGTCCAATCCTGCGGCATCGACGTGGTTTCCTCCATTCTCCTCAGGTCGGAGGAGACACAGGCCACTGCTCCTGTTGAGATCATCCAGGTGGGAGTCCAGGTTCTAGCGAATGTGGCAGCAGCGACGGAAAGGGAGGAGCACCGGTGTGCGGTGTGGAGGTTGTTCCCATTGGGATTATTGCAGTTAACTGGGGTTCGGGATTCGGGGGTTTGTGATCCACTTTGCATGGTTCTACACTCTTGCTGCTGCTTTCGAGATGAAGGAGAAGATAATATCACAATCATCAGAAGCCATGAATAAGAAGAAATGAGCAGAAGCAAGAAAACAACACTAATTGGAATCTTCTTGTGCTCAAAAAAAAATTAAAAGAAAAACCCGTGTGACAAGGTCAGGCTACTTCTTCAAAGCGAAGTGGAAGAAAAAGAAGCAGAAAGAAGGTTCAAGGTTGAAGGATCTGATTTGGGTTTCTTCTCCCAGGAGGATTGATTTGTTTCTTCTTTGTTTTGCATTTTTGTAATTTTTCTGTGTGATTGCAAGTAGCAACATTGCATGTGGTTGTTGGATTGGAGACAAGTAATGGAATCTTAAATGTGTTGTTCTTGGAGGACCAGTTCGTGCTGCAGAACATGCAATAAATGGCATTGGGTTTTTATCGAGGAAGGGACAATTGGACAAAAACCAGTGAGAGCTGGGCTGCTGATAATCATCGCAACAGTGGATTGACCACCTTGTGTGAAATCCAAGCCCTTTGATTACTTGGGTCATGCTAGTTTTTAACATGGAATATATAATGTAGTTGCTGAAATATTACAGACCATCATGGTATTCAGGTTTATTCAGTTCAGAGTGTTTTTTTAAGGTTCCTCGTATTCATTTCAGAGTGTGAATACTGACTATATGCATGGTAAAACTGAATGTTTCATTATTTCTATTACTACTGTAAAATTAAAGATACTTATGTTTATTTGGATAAATTAAAACTATTTTCCTTCTATTTCCATTAACATGCACAAACACACCACTTTTATCTTCTATTTGTTTCCAATGATAGACGCAAATACAAAAAAATTTGGTCAAACAGAAAATAAATTCCGTTGATTTTTGTTTCCTTTGATTCCCCTTTGACTAATATTTTCCATTTTTTTCGTTTCTAAGGCACAAACAGACCCTAAGAGATGGCATGTCCCTATCCAAATAGGTGACTACTCAAAACACATTTGCTATGATGTTCTTCCTATGGATGTTGCACATATCCTTCTTGGTCGTCCTTGGATTCGAGATGTGGACCCCATTCTTTATGGACATGATAATACCTATGCATTTAAGCACAAAAGCAAGTTTAATAAGCTTGTCCCAGCCATGGTGCCAAATGTTGATCCGTGTCGACGGACATTTCGTCGACACGTATCGGTGAGTGAAATTACAGAAACGACATTTAAACGTATGTCGCGACTTACCTTATGTCGAACGATATTTCGGTAGATGTCGGAGACATCGATGGACATCGACGGATGTTGATATTTTTTAACGCAAAATTTCACATATCGGCCAACACACCTCCTCCACAAACCGACACAGACTACGCGGCTTTAAAAGGCACTGCTTCCCTTCATCGATCAGCTATGCCTTCTCCCATCTCCTCTCCTCTTCCTCAAGCTTCTGCAACAATCGTCCAACCAACCATCCTACCGTTCACCGTCCAACACCATCCGTCATTCTACGTCGACCGCCTTTGCCGTCCAACCCCGTCGGTCGTCCTGCGTCGTCCGCCTAAGCTGTCCGGTGCCTTCTCCAGTTCTCCTCAAGCTTCTCTTGCATCGTCCGCCCTTCTCTCCGTCGATCTGCCCTCGTCTTCCAGATTTCTCCACCAGCGCGTCACTCTACTGTAGCCTTCAACCAGGTTCGTCCCTATGCCCTTCCCTTTTTTTTTACTTTTAAAGTCTGTTGAGTGTTGGCATGCGCGATAATACATCTCGATCCCTTGTTTTTTCTTTTAAAGCTTGTGAGTTGTAACGACATGAGAGATCCAAGCTTATGTCTCTCTTTTTTAGGTCCTTTCTTGTAAAAGAGGTTTTATTGCTTTCCAACAAATTAAAAATACATATTGAGTATGATATAGTAGTTAATAGTTTGATAAGGCTTAGTGAAGAAAGCTTCAGTCCTATCATGTCCAGGCTTATGTCTGTAACCATCATTTTCTCTCTTTTTTCCTCTTTAAGTCTTCATCATAAAGTAAATCTTTTCTTTTATATAAGAAATTTTCATATTTAATTTGTAATTAATTAAAAAATAAAGATTTAGCCTAATAATATTTCAATCCATCACATAGATGATAGATCTAACATAATGATTCGATAAAATAAGTAATTTTTTATATTTTTTAGGATTTAGCGTAATGATTTAGGTATTATTTAGGTTATGTAGCATAATGATTTAGCCTATAAGCATTTTTATGTATTATTTATACTTTAGGATATTTCTATTAGGTCCATCTACTATATTTTAATATCTACTATATTTTAATATGATACATATTGAAGAAGTTAATCTAAGTAGTCTAAGATGTAGATTATTGTTTACATTAACTTATCCAAGTGTTTTAAATCCAAATTTAAATTTTTTTGACCATTTCCATGGACTTTCGTAAATTTACCGCGTTTCCACCGACATTTCCATCAATGTCCAATACGTTTCTTATTTTTGTTGGACCGAAGTCCGACACGAAACCGACATTTAATTCTATGATTCCAGTAAAGCCATCTAAAAAAGACAAGGGTAACAAACATAGTCCAACCATTAAAGGTCAAAATGCACAGTGTCTACATTCGTGCCTAGACATGAGCCACAAGCTGTGGGAAAGGAAATTAGTGTCATATATGTCCTGATTACCATATACATTCCTCCCCCTTCCAAGCATGGTGTCAAATTTCGATCCATGTCAGCGAAATTTTGCCGACACGTATCGATAGGTGAAAGTAGAGAAACGACATTGGCAGGTATGTCACGACTTACCTTATGTCGGACGATATTTCGGTGAATGTCGATCGCAACGGTGGATATCGATGGATGCTTGATTTTTTTTACTCAAATCCTCACGTATCGCCCGACACGCCTTCCCCACAACACGACACACGACACGACTTTAAAAACCACAGGATTCCTTCATCTACCAACACCCCAACAGCGCCTTCTCCCATCTTCTTTCCTCCCCTCCTCAAGCTTCTCCAACGCTCCGTCGTCGTCCAACACCGTCGTTCACAAGCTTCTCCTGCAGTCCTGTGCCGGCCGTCATCCAGCCTCCAACGTCATCCGCCGTCCACCAGTCCAGTGTCGACCGTCATCCAGCCTCCAGCGTCAGCCGTCATCCAGCCTCCAGCGTCGTCCGTCAGTCCAGTGTCTTCCATCAGTCCCCCTTCGTCGTCCAGCACCTTCTCTGGTACTCGCGTTCGTCGTCCGTCTCCCTGCATCGTCGTCGGCTTCGATCTCCAAGGCCAACCAGGTTCATCGTCCTCACCTCCCCTTTTTTTTCTGGAATCTTCAAATGCAGGATGGGGAAAGTGTTTGCGTGAATATACTTGGGCTAATATTGTGGGCTAAGATATATATGGGGAATAAGACATATACAAGGTTAAAAATCTTAATTGTGAAATCTAAATTAAAATAGATGATAAAAATAATGGATCATATTTTTTTTATTAAAAATGAATTGAACAGCATTTCTATCCTTTCTTTTTTAACTCCTATCATCTAACCCTTTATGTTTTGTTTTAAAGTTTGTGTCCAATGCCTTATTTTTTTCCTTATGTAAAAGAGACAATGGATTATAAGATAAGGTGGTTTATAACAAAATTTTCAAAAAAAACTCTTACCGTCTTAGCTTTGTCTTATGTTTTTTTTTTTAAGTCCTTTCTTGCAAAAGTGATTTTACTGTCTTTCAAGTTCTAACAAGTTAAAAATATATATGAAACATTAACAATAGCCATCATTTTCTCCTCTTTTTTTTAGCCTTTGTCTTGGAGTAAATCTTTTCTTTTATTTAAGAAATTCTCATATTTATTTTGTAAGTAATTAAAAAATAAAGATTTAACCTAATAATATTTCAATTCATTACATAAGTAATAGATCTAACATAATAATTTTATAAAATCAGTAAATTTTTATAATTTTTTTAAAAATAAGAATATTTCATAATTTATTTAAAAATCAGAAAAATTTAAAAAACATCAAGAATGATTGTAAAAATTAGGAGTAATTATACTTG
>JAMKQA010123019.1:0-10579 GCA_024699735.1 Posidonia australis | reverse complement strand
TTATTAAAGTTTTAAACTCAGAAAACATTACTTTAAAAGTGCAGGGTAAGAAATGTAATATTTTCAGTTAAAACTTTATTCAAAACATTTTGGAAAAAATGACAGATGGACCTAGATGCAAGAAAATGACCTAAAAGTAATTCTGGAAGGACTTAAATGCAATAAAAACATTGTTTCTGTATTTTTTATTAAAACAAACGATTTTTGATTTTATTTATTAAAGAAAAGGCTCGACTGCCGCCGGGGGGGGCTAAAAGGGACTTTCCGATGGTCTGATCTTAGATCAGAGCACATGGGAAGCAAGAGGAGGAGAAGTGGAGCACATCCAATGTCTGAAGTGCCTCCCCCACCTCGCTCGCCGTCGAGCTGCTTTGGCGACGACCACGGGGGACAAGGCGACCTACTGGGGCTGCGGCGCGGCGTTTGGAGGCTTCTGGAAGGGTTAGGGAGGTATTAGGGTCATTCTGGAGCGGTACGGAGGCTGATGGAGCGAGGTGGTGGTTGAGCATCGCCGCCGCGGCTTCCTCCGGCGAGCGGCGTGGCTGGGACACTCGGGGGCTCAAGGCATGGATCCAGAGGCTCAGGCGCACTCACGGGAGGCTGAGGAAGGTCTCCGCGGGGCTGGATCACCACGGCGTGGCTCGGAGCGACGTGTAGGCTCGGACAAAGCCTTCTTCTCCGGCGACGGTGGCTACGGGAGGTGTTTTCCGGCGAACTTCGAGTGGACTGCTGGTAACGGCGGAGCGGCTACGGCGAGCTCCGAGAGGACCAGAGGAGGAGGAGAGAGGGCTCGAGGGTCCAGGAGACTTCCTGGATTGCCCCCCCCAACCTTTGTCGCCAGAGTTTGGCGACGGCGGGGCACCGGAGGGGCTTCGTTAGCCAATGGATCACTCTAGATCCCTTGGAAACACTCTGGGATGAGAAGGAAGGCCTAGAGATCTACAATTCAGACAATTAGAGTGATCGGGGATGTGTACTTGGTTGGAGACATGTTGTCGGAGCTCTGGGAATGACGATTGGCTCTGCTCCTCTGCTTCATGCTCTCTGCTCTCCTCCTCACGCGAGTGGAAAGAAAATGCTCTCTCTCTGAATTGTGGCTCTGAATTCTGTCGCCCGCGAGCTCTGCTTCTCCATTTATAGGTGAACCCAACCACTCGTAATAGAATGCCTCTCTCGTAACAGACTGGCCCGCTCCTCTAACAAACCAGACGCTCCTCCCAAACGGATCCAGACATTCCCTAACCGCTGTCCCCTCCTGTCCCCTTGGCTGCCGGCAGAGATGGATGGCGATCCAAGCTCCGGTGACGGCTGATCCAGTGGCTGAGGTAGCTTGGGTGATGCTGATCCAATGGTGAAATGGGCTGAACGAGGTGGGTTCAGTGAGGAAGAATGGCTCGAGCTGAATTTGTGAGAGATTGGTGAAAAGGAATGAGTTCAGTGAGATGGGTGGCTTATATGATTGATTAAATGAAGAATGATGGATATGGTAAGGATGAAAATAAGATGTTGGGTTAAAGGGAAAGAGCTAAATTGTTTATGATAGACTTTTATGGGCTTTGGGCTTAATGGGCCTAAGTGGGCCTTCATGGGCCCAATTGGGTTTCCATGAATTAAATGGGCCTTGATAGGGTTAGAGCTCAACCACCACATCCTTATTCTACAAAATTGGGAAAATTGGAGTGTCTATAACTTCCATAAGGCAGAGTCAACATAGGGGTAGAAACTAGATGAGACTTTAGTTCTTGGAAATTCTCCTCATAATTCTGGTCCTAGCAAAATAAAATCCCCTTCCTGGTCAACTCTGTCAAAGGCGCAACTATGGAGGAGAAATCCCTAATGAATCTCCTATAATAGCACGCTAGATCAAAGAAACTACTGATCTCTGCCATAGTCCTGGGTCACTCCCAAATGCTCACCGCCTCGGCTTTGGCTGGATCTACTTTGATGCCTTCTCTAGAAATCAAAAGGCCAAGGAACATACCCTCACTAAGTCAAAACTCACACTTGGAGAATTTGGCGTACAACTGATGACGCCTCAGAGTATCCAAAACCGCTCTCAGATGCAAGGCGTGAGTCTTTACATCAGGAGAGTAGACCAGCACGTTATCAACAAAAACCACAACAAATTGGTCCAAAAAAGGGTTGAAAATCCTATTCATTAAATCCATAAACGTAGCCGATGCATCAGTCAGGCCAAAAGGCATGATCGTGAACTCGTAATGCCTGTACCGTGTTCAGAAAGCAGTCTTCTGAATGCCTGAGTCTTGTATCCTCAACTGGTGATTCCCTAACCTCAGATCAATCTTTGAGAATACGGATGCAGACTGCAACTGTTCGAGAGTGTCATTAATGCAGGGCAAGGGATACTTGTTTTTCACTATGATCTGATTCAACATCAGATAATCTATACACAGTCGAAGCGAACCATCCTTCTTATGGATGAACAAGATAGGTGGTCCCCATAGAGACACACTCGACCTGATAAACCCTTTATCCAGCAACTCCTGCAACTGAGTCTTGAGCTCTCGCAACTCCACTAGCGCCATGCGATAGGAAGGCTTTGACACAGCACCAGATCCAGGGATCAGATTGATTGAGAACTCTACTTCCCTTTGAGGTGGCATACCAGGCAAATCGTTAGGGAAAACTTCGGGATATTCATACACCATAGAGATGTTATGAACACCCAACTCAGGAGAAATGGAACTAGCTATACTAGCTAGATACCCCATACAACCCCTAACCAAAGACTTATAAGCCTTCATAGCTGAAATGACAAGCTTAGGCTCATCCTGACACCCACCTTACACAAAGAAAGACCCATCCTTAGGAGACCCAAAATAAACTCTCCTCCAAGCACAGTTGATCAAAGTGGACTGCTGCACCAACCAATTCATGCCGAGTATCACATCATACTCTTGCATGTCCATCATGATCAGGCTGGTGTCGAACTTTCTGTCGTTCAACGTCAAGTCAACAGACCATAGATACTTCCATGCAAACTGTGCTCCCCCAACGACGTCACCACGTTGAGATGAAAGGCCAGTCTAACTGGTCTCTCTCCCAACTCCACCACGAATGACTCAGAGAAAAAGGAGAAAGAACTCCTTAAGTTAAACAATACATTGGCCATCCGCCCAGCCACAATAAAAGAATCTGATGGCCAAGCAAAACAACAACACCACATCTATACAATCAAGCAGATGTCTAGGTTACAAGAATATTACAACGATCACAAAGGGTTACAAAACCAACTAATCATCCTTACCCTCAATTACATCTCCCGAAGTTTGAGCGCCTGGAGTTGCAATGGTAAACATCGGTCCCCTAGTCAGCTACTGTGGTCCGCTTTCTGCCTTCTTAGGCGGTTTTAGACAGGATTTAAGAACATGTTCCGCTTTCCCGCAATTATAGTACACCACCGAGGCTAAGGTTTGTCGAGGATGAGGACAAAATGCAACAATATGGCCTACTTGACCACAATTGAAGCACTGGTTTTCACCGGGAGCATTGGATCCGGTCTAACTGAAGCCAGCTCTGCCACTCCCAGCAAAACTTTGCCAGCCTGCAGAGGAAATACTAGACCTCCACTTCTACTTCTTCTCAGGGCTACCAGAACTACATGCACTTGGTGGACCAGAGAAAGAGAACTGGGAGGTGAAAGAGGACTTACCCTTCCCCTTGGGACGACTCTCTAAATATTTCTGATGCTCCGTCTTGAAGCGATAAGCCATCCCAATCATGTCCTTTACAGTCTAGCACCGACAACCCATCACCTTCACCCGCAGCCTTGGGTTCAAGTCGTCCAGAAACCTCTACGCCTGCTCCTCCTCTGACTCATAGGTAGGAGAGAAACATTCCATTCAGGCGAACTTAGTCTCATACTTGAGCACCGACATTGTGCCCTGCTCCAGACTCTGAAAATCTCGACGAAGCTGCTCCTTCACAAGAACGGGGAAATACTTGTCATAGAAGGCCGTCTTGAAATCTTTCCACTGGATGCTAATAGTGATTGAATCCTAGAACTTCAGTTGCCTTACAGACTTCCACCACCTATCTGCCTCACCATCCAGTAGGTAAGTTGCCAACCGCACTCAATGTTCCTTTGGGCACGCCATGCTCTCTAGCATCTTCACCACCTTCTCTAGCCAAGCCTCGCTCTCTTTAGCACCTACCTTGTCCTTGAACGACAGCGGACGAATCTTCGTGAACTGGCTCAGTCACGGGTCACCTAACGGCTCACTGGCACCACTCTTGCTGAAAGCATGGGAGATCCCATGTGCCAAGCTCTGTAATTCAGCATGAGCCACTTTTCATCTGCCTACATCTTCTCGAGATTTGGATTCTTCGTAGGGGCCTTGCCCTTACGACCACGAGGAGGCATTCTGCAAAGAGAAAGGCAAAATACCTACACCACAGACAAAGCAACAACCAGAAAATCATGAAGAAAACCAAGTACAGACTTTACCATGCATGCAAATCTATGGAGTCTCTAGACCGGACACCCTACACTAGTGCAACCTAGTGAACCTGGTGCTCTGATACGAGATCTATCACGCCTCCAATTTTCTATAATAATTTAAAGCAAATTAAATTACAGGAAATTAAAAGCTAAACAGAAATATCATCTACCAGGAACTTGTGTGTGTGGCTACGAGATTTCGAGCTATGTGCACTTTGCTAAAACTCATCTGCATGTCTGCACCTACAATCCAAAAACCATGAAGAAAACGTAAGTGACAAAAGTCACCTAGCATGCACCTCATGAAAACAGTGGAAAATAAATCTATATTAATTTTCTTTTAAATTCTTTTCGCAATTATTTTTTCTAAAATCTCACAAACTAGGCCCACAAGGCCGAAAATTACAACCAACGCGGCTCACACCGGTCAAAATAGCAAACAAGACTCCACCAGCCTAAACCCATAAATAAGGCCCCTAATGGTCAAAACCACACACAGTGAGTTAGGAAGTCCGACGTCAGGCAACCAACTCTAGCCACAAACAGCCACCAAAGTGCACTGCATTGTCACGGTGTGCCACCCTATGTAGGAACCAACCACTATCCAGTGATCCTCTCACTTGGAGAACCCTTACAGAGCCAACCCCCACTAGCAAAGGCAGTCCTGTCTCTTAGGACGCTACCGGCTACGGGGCACGTATCCCATTGGCACTAGTCATCACAGAGTACGTCTTCTCACAGCGTCCTTCATATAGTGCTCAGGAGGGAGTGTCATACCTCCACACCCGACAACACCCGAGCCTCAGTGCTCACAGTGATAGTAGGAGTATCATACCTCCCCATCATGCCACAAAACACCTCAATCCGTGAACCACAACCTTAGTCTCGAGATGACAGTTAGGGAGTCTCATACCTCTAAAACCCGACGACTCTCAGCCTCAGGTATCTTGACCCTCGATCTCAACCAAGGAGACGTGCCCGACCACCTGAGAATGTCGTCACATTCCCTGGTCCCGACGACACAATCCCACAATGTTTCGGTCCGCACACAAAAAATCAGGAAAACCATTTTCCAAAACAGGCCAACTCATCTTTTTGAAAATCATTTTTTCAAAACCATTGTTCCACGAGACCACCATTGATGGCTTACAATCCCATCTCAAATGAGCAAAACAAACCAATTCAGAAAGCTACTACATTCAAATGCGTTTTACTAGAAATCTAGGAAAAGCCTCCAAAAATGTCTACATTCAAATGCCTTGCCAGACACGCACATGTGGACCATTCGTCTGGCCCGTGCCCCTAGCATTTTCATCTGAATGTTAATAGAACCTGGACCAAGGGTTAGAACCACTACCAGACTTGCGTATGTGGTCCGCGCAATCGGTCCACATTCCTAGTTTTCTGTCAGAATTGAGACAACCTAAGACAGGAGATCCAAAAATTGCCTGAAGTGGGAAACAAAGGCAGACCCAGCAAACAACCACCAAAAATTCCAAATAAAACATATGTGGTAAATCCTCGAGTCTACTCCAAATCTACAAAAACAAAACTAGAGTCCATTAAACATAGCTCCCGGAATAAAATCACAAAACCAAGGTGCACAGAGAAACCAAAAAACCACAACCACCACCATAAAAGCCATAAATGCTACAATAAATCATCATAAATTCTAAAACATTAAATTTAGCCTAGATTACATGCATCCTAGACAATTCTACTATTTTACATGATTTCTACTCATTGGATTGGAAGTATGTACCTGAAACGGCCTCCGACAACCCAAAGCGCTTTTTGACCAGCCCTCGATCTCCATCGACGACCACGACGTCCAAGGAAGCTACCTCGACCTCTAGAGCACCCGCCTCACCGACGCCAAGCCACCACAGAGTCTTCGCTTCTCACACAAACACACTCTCTCTCACCGACGCATGAAACAGAAGAATGGGGGTGACGGGTGGGGAAAAGAAAGGGGGTAGAGGTGGGGAAGGAGAAGTGTGCGTCCGAGGAGGATGAGAAGAAAGAAGAAGGAGACGGACGGCGAGCGACTGAACGTGGCGCGAGCGGTTTATATAGCCCTATGCATGTAGTAGCTGAATACATGCTCACCTACGTATTCCAGCCACCGACACTCCACACGAGCTCACCGGCCACACCGCTTAACCATCAGTCACAACAACCAGTCCACAACACAAGCCCCATGTGGACCCACACACAGGCTCATAAGCACAGTGTCATAATGCACAGGAACATACAACAAGAAGTCGGTCTATGAAGCTTAAGTTTTAAATCACAAAATCACACAAATAGACCTCGAAATAGTAACATCCGTCCAAAAATAAATTCATTAACATATAATTACAAAATGGATTTATAGATGTTACATCTTCTCCACCCTGACACTTCTCCAGTGTCGCCATCGATAAATTCTCCATCTTTGTTTCTAACGCTACAAATTTAGCATCAACTTTACTTTCTAGCCTTTGCATGAACTCCATCAACTGTTGCTTCAGCTTGGTCTCCACAAACTCTTCCCCAGGCACCTTGACTTCGATCGTCTCAGATCCATGCCACTCTGATACCACTTTGTCACCCGACACAATTCGCAATCCAGATTTGAGAAAATAACTATAGGAGTGAGATGAATTTATATTGGATTACTAAATGAAAACGATACATAGACACAATTCAAGCATAAGCCTGACCCTCCAAGATGAGTTCAAAGCTATGACAATGGCAACAACAACCTCCTTGTGCTCCAGATTTGTTGTTTATACTGTATGCTCCTCTTCCCGACAGTTCCAGCCGCTTGATGAAGCTATCGACTCATTTCGGATTTCTGGTCCTCCACGTGCCCGACCTGACTCCTCTAGCTCTGCCTCGTCACGCCAACTATCCTGAACCCGCCGTTGCCTGGCTCGCCTCCGTGTCTTTCGGCCACAACTATAACAGTTTCCTTGAATAATTTGTTCTTTCCGGTGTTGTGCTGTGATTTTGTAATTGTGTGTGTGTGTGTTTTTAAAATTTGGATCAACATATCAGCTTTATTTGGTTCTGCTTGTGTCTGCCGGAATGAGAAGATTCACAAGAACGCTCACTTATGTGATTTCTGTGGTGGGCTTTTCGTTATCGATCTGGGTTTTGGTCGCGCATATGGTACTGGATCTAGATTCCTGAAGTTTTCGTCTCACATTCGCGTTTTCTTTCTACCACCTTTGTTAAATTGAGGAAGGTGGCGTAGAACCACATTTTCCATTAGAAACTGATACAGTGAGATAGAAAGATGTCGGGTTTTGTGGGAGTGGTCGTCTCCGATCTCTCCCTTCAGAGCCAATTCACTCAGGTCGAGCGTCGTGGCCTTAAATCCAAAGTGACCAAGTCCCAAACTTACCTCTGTTTTACTGTTTTTTTTTTCTCAATATTCGTATTGTTTGCCCTCCTGATTCTTGATTTGTCTGTTACACTTACATGCAATGAGGTTTTGACAGTTCCTTTCTGCGAAGAGGGAATTGGGTCATGTGACCGTCGGAGACCTGCCTCCATTACTGGTAAAACTAAAAGCTCTTAATGACATGCTTTCTGTTGAAGAGATCGCTGCATTCCTTGGAGATTCTTACTCAGACACCCCAGGAGATAGAATTTGAGGCATTTCTTCGGGTATAGTACATTGTCTGTGTAACTTTGTTTGTGCATGCAATAGTAAGAGTTGGACCGCTATTTGGATTTATGACTGGTTTTGCTCAGGCATATTTAGGACTACAAGAACAAGCTGCAGAAAAGCTTGGTGGTCCAAAACATTCTTCAGCATTCCTGAAGGTCACCACGACCACACTGCTGCATACAATAAGTGAATCGGAGAAAGCATCTTATGTAGCCCATATTAACGGCTATCTTGGGGAAGGCCCATTTTTGAATAAGTATCTGCCCTTGGATCCAGCCAACAATGAACTCTTCAACCTTGCAAGGGATGGTGTTCTGCTCTGGTAATCTATCTGTTCTGTCATCGTTTAATTCCTATTTGTTTAGCTATGCCGAACGTATATTGCATGTCTTTAACTTAGTGTTGCTAATCGAAATAAAATTCCTATAGAGAATGATAGACTGATATTTCTTTTTCTTTTGTGGTAATGTTGTCAATGCTGTCGCAGCAAAGAGCAAATAATTTTATATTTAACACTGCAAATGTGTCTATGATATTTTTCTGATTATTTTTCTCTAAATTGAGGTAGTAAGTTGATTAATGTTGCGGTGCCAGGAACGATAGATGCAAGAGCAATCAACACAAAGAGAGTGATGAATCCATGGGAAAGAAATGAGAACCATACACTTTGCCTAAATTCTGTGAAAGCTATTGGATGCGCTATGGTCAACATTGGAAGATAAGACCTGGTTGAAGGGAGGGTAAGTCACATGAGTCATTTTACTTTTGCAAGCCGGAATACATTATCAGGAAATTTCATCTGGATTCTGCAGCAGCTTACTTGCCTTACAATAACTAGGTATCATGTTTAGAGTTCATTTGCATTTACTTCTTGTTGCTGGTTGTTTTCTATCTCCAGTTGTGTGAATCTATTGTAACTTTTGTCTATTCAAGTTTCTTAAATATTCCATTTTCATCTAACAGAGAACTGGGCAGTCATATGCTACTCAGTGATTGGTATTTCACAAGAAAATATCCTTTGCTACTCCTTCTTCACTAATTTGGATTTTGTATTTTGGATGAAAACTCTATCACATAAGTTGTATTTATTTAACATGTGTTTTTGGCCTTTTGCAGCCTCACTTGGTAATGGGATTGATATCTCAAATTATAAAGGTATGTTGAATTTTGGTTCTCTTTGTAGGTTAGAATTACAGGTTATTAGAGAGATGTTTATTGATGCCTATTATCCCAGTTCAGAAGTGGATTATTATTAATTTTGTTCTGCACATATTGAATAGAAAACATTCTCAGTCACCTATCTTGATAAACAATCAATTATTTGATTTGCCATCGGTTAACCGAATAATCAGATACACAATTAGCTGATTCAACCTAAAAAAGGCGTCTCAATTGGTGGAGCTGGTCAATGATTGTTAAAGAGATTGTTATTGGTGTCTCGTATCGCTGTCTAGACATTAATTATATATATATATTTTCTATGTCTATCCAATAGAAAATATTTTATGTTCTATGTAGTTTGATAACAAATTGCAACCTTGATTTTTTTTATTGGTGGCCCTAACAATCAGATACAACTATTAGCTGACCTCAACTTAAAAAAGATGCTTCAATTGGTGGAGCTGGTTGAGGATGGTAAGGTAAAAGAACCATCCGAGTATTTGTTAGCTCTCCCTTTGTTGCCTCTTTATAGTTAATTCAGGAACATAAAAAAATATTTTCCTCGTCTATTTTGCAGGATATTGAGGAGCTGTTGAGCTTAGCTCCAGAGAGGGTCTTACTTCGGTGGATGAATTTTCGACTGATGAAAGCAGGATATAAGAAACCGATTAACAATTTTTCTTCAGACATCAAGGTACCGACATATGCTTTCAATTTCATGACAAAATTTATTACCAATTGAAAATAATAAATTAATGATATTCAATCTTGATGCTAGTATGGAGCATAATAACTCTAGTACCATCTACAGTAGGAATTACCTTTTTCAGCCCAGCAACTTTCACTTAGTTGATACCAGTTGTCAATTTCAGAATATTGAGACCATTAATACTGTGAAAGATCTTATGGTAACGATGTATAATTTGAGTTCCATCATTGGGTACCTAAGTTTGTTCTTTCACGAAGTATTGGTATCAATTCAGTTCTCAAACGTATATTTATAATGGATCAATGTGTATCATATGTTGTACAAATTATGTTGTGCCGAGAGGTGAAGAGAAAACACTAATGGCAATCCACCAGCACAACTGTCAAAGGGTTCCTCCAACAGAGAACCTCACATGCAACCCTAACCTGGAGAGAAGAGGGAGGAGTTCTCTCTATTCCAATGGGAGACAAAATAGGGTTACACGAATGCAAAAGAGATTACATATTCTGTGCCTTAGCCTTCTTAAATACTAGGGCACCTAACTGGTCAAATGACCAAACTAATCCTAAACAAAGATATAATTCAA